>PVIJ01008655.1:57094-72677 GCA_004024925.1 Scalopus aquaticus
GGGGGGGGGGGGGGGGGGGGGGGGGGGGGGGGGGGGGGGGGAGGAAGGAGCCGGAGGGAGGGAAGGGAAAGGGTACAAAATGGAATAGAAAAGAACACAAGGGACCATGGAGATGGATCACGGGTGAATTGGTGGTGGGCTACCCAAGGGGAATGCAAAATGTAAAAGACATAAATAACAATAAAAATATATATATATAAAAAAAAAAGAACTAGACTTAACAACTTGAAGTATCACTCAAACTCTTTGGATCCCTGATCCACTGTTTAGCTTTCAACGCTTCAATATCAATTTAGGATTCTCATTAATGTTATATATCCTTTTCCTAGTATCCAATTTGGAAAGGATTGAACCGGTTAAAACTAAAAATAGCTAGCATTTGATTAATATCTTGCAGGTGCCTACAGGGGCAATATGGGGAGACCTGCTCCAAAATGGTGTCCAGAATTCATAAGTCTTTGTCTCAACACAAGAGCAGATCAATGACCATCATCAATGGACAACTGAACAAGTACTTGACAGTTTTCTATTAACACTGGATATTACAGATGATGCCCTCTCACATCCAAATAGTCATGGGATTCACAGTGGGCATCTTGCTGAAGATTAATGGCCCAATGTAAAATGAGGGGTTTGTGATGGATTTCACTAGTGAGTATTTTTTTACTACTTCACTTAGCATTATTCTCTGGCTAGACATCCACCAACTGGATTCACTGAACTCAGAAAGGCAACATTTTAAATTTGAATGCATCTACTTATCAGTCATATCTTTCTAAAACATTCTTCTTTTCTAAAACTATGAATCAATGAACTAAAATTGATATTTTTTCTCCTCAACCAACCAGTGAAAATTGTTCTTTCCTAGATATAAATCCACTGGGTGACTATTTCAAGTTTATATTCTTACAGGGTATGCTTTATATTTAAAAAAAAATTCATATGCTATACTAATAACAGGCTAGTCATAAATTTCCATTCGCGATTGTTTAAAGGATGATAAAGAAAACAAAGCAATAATTGGAAAAATTATACATTCTAGAAATTGTGTTTAAGTTTATAAAAATGAAAACAAGTTTAAATGCAAAACAAACAGTTTAGTAAAGTTTGAAGAGTTTAGCTCTGGCTAACTGTCTTTTAAAAATACCCTTCCTATTACACTTTTTGTTGATAGTTTTTAATAAATTCCTGCATGACATTCTGGTCTTTCATTTCCTTCGCTCCCTCTCCACTGATAATGTCCTGTACACAGCCTCAAAATCCCATACTTACATCTGCGTATTGACGATTGTGTTCCTGTACTCTCCCTCTTTCTATATTTTCCTCTCTATCTCTACCTTCGCCAACCCTACAAGACTACTTCTTATCTTCTTATTCTCATGACCAACTCTGCCTCTGCCAACTTTACTTTGCCCTGAAAACACTGCTTTCTATTTCATGACTTAACTGGAACAAAAAGCAGCCAAATTTCTAAAACTACATGATTCCTCCTACTTATTTACTACTTATCTCAGTATACTCTTTATAGGGTTCATTAATGTTGTAACAGGTATTGGTTCTTCATATCTTTTCATTGCTGAATAATATTTCTTATGTGTATGAATTGTATTTTGTTGATCCATTCATCAGTGGACATTTGAGCTGTTAATATTTTTTGACTATTATGAATAATGCTGTTATGAATATATATGTGTAGGTTTTTCAGTGTGCATGTTTTCATTTCTCTTGTGCATATACCTAGGAATAGAATTGTTGGATCATATGGTAACAATGAGCTAAACTGTTATCCAAAGTGGTTGCACCAGTTTACAGTCCCACCAGTCTACAAAGGTTTTGATGTCTCTCCATCTTGCTGACCCTTGTTACTTATCTTTTTATTTCGATCTCCCCAGTGGTATATACAGGGGTGTATCATGATTTTGATTTGCATTTCTCTGATGAGTATTAATACTGAGCAGATTCTCATGTGTTTATTGGTTACTAATAATGCATATCTGAGAAATTTCTGTTTTCAGGGAAGGCCTTTTTGAGGACAAAATATTTTAATAAACACGAAATCTAGGTAAGATTTAGCTGGCTTAAATCTTGTGAGGAGAGAACTCTCCATGTGGAAAGAACAGCTGTTGGAGAGATACTGAGGTTCAAAGGCACTAGATTTTTGAAGGAACTGAGAAGGAATTAGTGTGTGACTGGGCAGGAAGGAGAGAGGTGAAAGGTGACTGTGGAAAGTTTTGAGAGATCAGTAGGAGCTGAGGCATACAAAATGTTTAGAGGATATAATAGCAAATCAATTTCATTCACAGAGTATAGGGAAGATAGCAGATTTTTAAGCAGAGAAGTTAAATAATCTGATTTATGTTAATAGTAGCTAATGTTACATAGCATTGTGTTCTGAGTGCTTTACATATATTTATTGCCTCCATACACTATGAGGTAGTGTACTATTTTCTTATTGCTGCTGCAACAAATTATCATTAACTTAGTGGTTAAAAATAAAACAACATACTTTATTATCATACTGTTCTGGAGGTAAGAAATCAGTTTTATTGGTTTAAAATCAAGGTGTCAACTGGACTGCGTTCCTTCTAGCAGCTTCAGGGAAGATTTCAATTCCTTGCCTTTTCTTTTGTTTCTAAAATCACATTCTTTGTCTCCTAGCCTTGCATCACTCTGCCTTCCACTCTTATCTTCCCATCTCCTCTGACATGCCTGCCTCCCTTTCTAAGGGACCTGTGACTATATAATCCAGGAATATCCTCTCATCTCAAGACCCGTGAAGACATCTGCAAAGTCCCTTTTGTCATATTGTTACAGGGCAGGGAGAGGGGCACCCAAGAACCCCCAAACCTGCCTGTTCTAGGTTCTGCCATTTGCTGCATCAGGACAAAAACATATAAGACCTTAAGTGGAAAAGACACTTTAATACAATTAGTGTAATAATGCAGAAAAGACAAATAATATAGTCTCTAAACTAAGCACCCAAAGTTACCCATCACTTCATGGGAAAAAGTTCAGCCAAATGGGATTGGCCCAAAACAAGGCCCGAAAGCCTGCCCTGAGTCTAAAACACCTTTCGGCAGGGACCCATATAGAAAGGGTCAGAATCAGTCAAACAAGTCTGGGAGGAAAAGGACAAAATCACAATCAAGATCAACATTGCCATTGTCACTTCCCCACGGGTCTCTCACCCACATCTGTTTCAAACCAGGTCAGTACAGCTTCCTCACATGTCTCTCTGCTCCAAGTGCTTCTTTCTGGCTCTCCATCCTGCTTCCTTCCTTCTCTTTTTTTTCTCTCCTTCTCCAACTTCTTACTCTCCTGCTCAGCTCTACCGTCTCTTCGGTGGGGCAGGGAACCTGGGACACTCCCCTTTCCTGAGGACCACCCTCTTACAATATAAGGTAAGTCACAGGTGTAAGGTGTTAGGAAGGGCATCTTTGGAGGGGACATTATTCTGCTACCAAGTATTATTACTTTCTGCAGAGTAACTTGTTTGTGGTCACACAGTAACAACTCTGTGGGTTTAAACTAAAGCTCTGATCCAGGAGAGAAAATCTTTAACCCCTAAGCTGCCCTATGTCTCATAATTATTCAATTTTTGCAAATATATAAAACTTTTCCAGTGGCATTGCACTATTGAGTTTTGGAATAGAAATTGGTTTAGTACAATTGCTGAATGACTCTCCTGTGTGCTTGTGGGTGAAGTTTCATGTGTCTAGTTCCTTTCAAACTTGCAGTTTATTCTTTTCCACATTTTTCATAAATGCTCTCTTCATTGTTAATATTGGTAACTTTCACTTTTCCAAAAAGCAGACTATTATGGAAAAATCTAAATAATTTTCTATCTAGTAATACAGAGAAGAAAAATTGACATTCCTGAATGTTAATTGTTCTTACTATGGAAACTGAATATTATAGCATTTTTTATCAGTTTTCACAAAACAGTATAATAAAATATCCAGGATGTTTCTGTCATCTTAGGCCACTTTAGCTCTTAGAGGCTAAATGTTGATTAATAATTTTGCTTGGAAGGTTTGGCTATTGAGAAGATTGAATAGGGAGAAAAGTATATGAAATGATAATGCAAAAATAAGAGGTATATATCCTTAGTACCTATATATAGAGATACTCTATTACTTGATTATTAACCTTGGCTTAAATAATAACAGCTTTAAAGTTTTCAGCATCTTTGAGCCTTAGTAGTTATCCTATAAGTTTAATAAAAAATGCAGCCTATGATATACTTTAAAGTTTAATATTTGAATTTATTTTCCTTTAACTAATTGCTACTGGTAAAATAATTACCTTTTATCTTTTGGGAAAAAAATACCTCAAATTTTCCTCACATGTAATTTAGACTTTTCACTATAGTTTGGTTCAAAATAAGTACAGCTTTTTTTTTTAAATATATATTTTTATTGTTATTTATGACTTTTACATGATTGTTTGGTCGAATATTGGAACCAACAACTATGCCTCTTATTAAAATACAATGTCTTCCAGCATATTGGAACAAGGCTTTGTTTTTGAACTGTTGATTGGAACTCTCATAAATAACACATGTGTTAAGGTGTATTCTGAAAATAAAAGTGTTCTGTGAAAGGAGACACAGATCTTTGTTACTGAAAAGGTCAATCATCCATTATAGAAGTACTTGTCCGTAATGGAAATGTCCGCCTCTCCTAACAGCAAAGCTGATTTACATACACATCCATGGAGAAGCCTTGTAAGTGTAACATGGTTTAAAATCTGACTGGGATATTGGGGGGAAAAGAAGATGACAGATGATGAGAGAAACTCCTCTTCATGACTATTTCTAGCGCTTTAATTACAGTTTCCTTGTAAACACGGAGGGCCACATTAAGCCAACTGAGCCACGTCAGCCATCTTGTCTGGTCCACGTCCAGAACACTATTGGAGAAGGGTGAATGTTGAGGGATTTCCTGAGAATGTGATCTCCTCTTTTTAATCCTTCATCTGCCTTCATCCCATGACCATGGGGAGAGAAGTTTGGGAGTTTTTGACATCGTGGCACAAGCAGGGACTCAGAATTTGAAGAACTGAGCTTCCAAATCCGTTCTCCCTTAAATACTACCTTGAATCAGCCACTTAACCCTTTGGGTTCTTGTTCACTAAGTTATACACTAAAAGAACTGGACTGGGTGACACTGAATGTCACTTCCCGTTTAAAGGGTCCCCACTTTACCAGTGGCTTGGTTTTCCAGAAATGAATTTTGGATTGGCCCACTGATACAGGTGACATGGACCAGGGGTGTTCAGCACGATGCCATTCTTACCAAGCATTCTCAGGGGTGGGGAGCTTCTGCCTAGTTGTTGAAATGTTGCTTCTCTCCAGCTGAAGCCCCATGTTTTCCTAATTCTCTTTGAAATAGGCTTCTCTTCATGTCACTTCCAAACTAAATGTAAGCTCTGCCTCTAAACATTCTTAGTCACTGAAGCAACCATTTTTCCCCCTTGGTTTTTTATTTTTCCAGGATAGATAAAGTAGAAAATGCTCTTAAATCCCTATACCTCCTACATGCACTTCTGTGTGGATCCCCAGGGCTTGAATCCCCCATTCCCCCCATTTTTTTCCTTTTTCCCCTGGTTCTCACCTTTGGCTTTCCTTGTTTACCCTTCCCCCATCCCATTTTCTCTGCTTCTTTCTGACCACATGTGAGCTATTTCTCCCTTTTCTTTCCCTTGCTGTTCGTTTCCTCTCCATCCAAATCATCAGTTAACAAAGTCAAGTGCCTTACTCTTTACAAATTAGCACATTTGAGTTGCTTCTTCTCTAGAGAAGATATGTTTGTGTACTGACTACTCACAAATTTAAGGATATAAAAGGGGCCTTTCCTCAATCATTTCCACACTTGAATGATCAAATACATCTTTTATGGGTTTTTGCCTTTGAGATGATTCCAGATTGGGACTGAAGGGATGAGTGGTCAACTTATTTGTACTTCCTTAATGAATACTAATTAAACATCTCATCTGAAATAACAAAAGTAATAAGCTTTTTCATAGAAAGTACCAGAAGAAAAGTGAAGTAAAGTTGAGGAAATTTCAAAGGATTCGAATGTATCCTCTGTTACATTAACCTAGTCTCGACTCTGTTCAATGATAATTCATAATTCATAAATATAAAATTTGAGCTAGAAAAGAATACTCTCTAGGAAGGCTACTTAAGAGCTATATTCCAGAGTCTTCCTACATAACTGGTCCTTGAAAACCAGCAATGTGAGCATCATTTGGGAGCTTGTTAACAAAGTTAAAAGTTTCATCCCAGGTCAACAAAACCAGACTCAGCATTAAAAACATCCCCCTGGAAATTCTTATGCACATTAAAATTTGAAAAACACTACTCTAAAAAAGGATTAATTTTTTTTAAAGTCTTAAATAAAACACCCATGTAGATATAAATAAAAACACATGTCTTCTAAATCATCAGCTTTAAAAATCTTACAGGGAAAATCAGATGTATATGTACATGTGAAAATTACTCAGATATATAAAAACAGTGTTCATTACAGATAACCCCAAATCTCCAGGTAAAACTGAAATTCAGAGATAGGACTATTTACAGCTTTTCATTTGAGCAAGATACGTGAAAATTTCAAACAAAACATTAAAGTTTCTTTTCCTTGGGACACTGTGGTATATCAGGAAATTTGTTTGGCTAGGATATGATAAAATGTAATACAAGTAATGTAAGTAATACTGTGTACCCAAACACCCTGGAATTTAAAAGAACGTTGCTTTTGTCCTAACTTCATTTGTTTTTCTATATTGTGACCCCCAGCTGCATTAAGGGAGTTTTCACAAAGAACTTAATCACACTGTTCCTTGTCTCCCACCTAATTATAATCACACTATCTTATTCAGTAGTTATTGTTTCAAAATAGAGTGCTGAAGTGAAAGTCTCAGGTGTATAGTTAAATGAGGTGTTAATTGGATGGAAGATGCATTAACTTGGAAGGAAATCAAGGGGATGGTCTTTACAGACTCAGAAAGCCAAAGGATTGCTTTAAGGATTCACCACTCTATGTTTTAAAGTATGCTATTTATACATTTTTACGATTTTGTGATTTGAAATTTAGGGCAGAGCTAGAACATCTCAAACTGTGATCAAATGATAACTGCAATATGAAGTGAAAGTATAACTAATGCCTTTTGTATATATTTTTCTGTTTACTTGTGCAGAGGAGCAACCCAATTTAATGAGTTCCAGTTGTGAATGTCCCACAGATCACCCCAGCCCTGCCCATTCTATCCAGTCCATGCAGGTGAGAGTGTTTGCTGATTTCTCTCTCCAGCGCTGTCCCTCCAATCTACTTATGTATCTGTGTACCTGCCAATAAGTACTTTCTTGTATAAAATGGTTGCTTTCGTGGGTCTGTTTCCTAATCTTATGTTACTCCTTAGCAACTGTCCTGAGACATCTACCACATCCCCTCCCTACTTAAGATAAAGAAAAGTTTGAATTTTAGGTGTGAAAAAATGAATTCGAAATAATAGAAAACAGGGATAATACAAAATGATATCCTGGGTATTCTCTGTAGGTCCTATTTCTATCTCTGGCTGTTAGAGTCTGTGCTTACTCCATCTTTTCTTAAAGAGGCCAACAACACATATAAAATTAGTGCTTCCAAATATGGTTGCTAGCCACCCCCAATGAAAATCACCTGGGGAGTTGTTAAACTGCAAATTCCTGGATCTTACTTTAGATCCAGAAGCTGATTCATTGAGGATAACCCCAGCTCATTATTTTGAACAATGAATCACTAGTTCTAGACTGATGGGGAGAGGTATAGACAGGACACAAGGTTCAGCCAAAATAGAACTCTAAAGTGATTTCCTGCCACTCACTCTTCCTGTCTCTAGAAAAACGAGTAAGACAGCCAACTATATCCCCACCTGTTTTATTTTTTAAAGATTTATTTTTATTTATTTCTGCATACAAGAACTGGGGTGTAGGCCAGAGGTGGGGTGGATAAGAGGGTTCACCAGAGACAGAGTGGGGAGCAGAACGGGCGGATCTACTGAAGTACACTGCTGAGGGAAGCAGGGGGTGAGACAGGAGAGGTCTGCTGTACCACATGGGTTAGCTCCCTGGTCAGGGATTGAACTTGTGCTGCAGTGGCTGGTTATAGCTTGAGAGTGTCGATACTTTAACCCCTGCACTACCAGGGAGGCACCTGTTTAGGGAGCTGCCAATGAGGCCACCTGTTTTAAAAAAATGTAGAAATTTTTTTTTGTATGGGAAAGATAGGGAAAATTATGTAAGTTATGTTCTTTTTTATAAACTATTAGTGCTTAAAGTGGGATATCCTTAAGGAATATTCAGCAATTAAATAAAATATTATATATAAAGTCGTATCTACACTCTATAAGAGTAGCTGAGCTAACTGAAAGGTTATGCGTAGGTGGGTTAATGTCTGTGCCATTATCTTTCATATATTTTATTCACACAAATGTATATAGACTAGAGATAGTGATTATTCTAAAAAGAAAAGCTTTCTTGTATTCATATGCCATGATATATGCTAAACATGGATTGCATAGAAATGATAAATGTTAATAAGGCCAAAATAGAACATGAGGAGTTGAAAGAAAATGAGAAAGTTGATGAATGGAAGTTCCATCTGAGTAAGCAGTTGTAGATTCAATTGCTCTAACCTTTGGAGGCTAATTAGCAAGGTCTACAGAGTGAGGCTGATACAGTAAATGCCCCAGGATACTGAACATATAATAGGTTTTTCTAATTTAAAAGGCAAATGAGGTATTTAAAACAGGGTTACTTCTTTGGTAGGTCAGAAACACTATTTGCTAACTAAGCTCTGTGGATTATTAAAATATCAATAATACACATTAAAACTTATTTGCTTGACAATATTGACATATTCTAGAAAATGAAAAGTTATAGGAAACTGCCTTATTTTTATTCTCTTAGTACTCATAAGGATTTCCAGCACACAACAGGAAAGATATATGGTAACCTCTTATGGAAGTTTCTGTGTGTATGAACAGAAAACATTTTTCACAAGATTGCTAAAATGGTAGTATTTTCTGTTTAAAAGAAGATATTATATGGTCAATAGAGAGGAAAAATTTTAATGCTGAAATAATGAAGATTCAAGGAACTTGTCACTGATTATTAACTACTAGTTAAGTGCCTTTTGCAAACTGATTTTAAAATTTTACCTGCCGGATTTAACTATGTTCTTCTGATTCTTCAAAAGAGAAATCAGAGCAGTTCCAAAAGGTTTTCTGACATAATTAGAAAACCATTTGTAACAATCTGTGTATCATTCTTACAGAATACAATTGTTGACTTTAGGCAAAAGCTACCCTTATCAGTCATTTCCTTTGTGAAATAATTGCAGAAGTGTGCCTTTTCACCAAATTTATTAAGGTATACTCAAAGCAAACATTAAGTTTGTTTTTGACTCTGAATGATCTTTGGCTGGTCCCCACCAATTAATTTCCCACAAATTATTACAGATCCAGTAGGTTCCCAGTGAGGAAGTTTACTGTGGATAATGCGGGGGGAGTGGGAGGCGGGCACGTGCACAAAATCATGGTATATCTCAAGCTGTGTTACACTGGGCATGTGTAGAGGGGCCACATAATTTAAGTCTCATTGGCATCTTATGCTTCACCCAGGGATGTCTATTTTAGCATGCTAATGAGTCCTTGGTCACTTCTAGTCTTGTGTTCTTCCATCAGCAACTGCATGACCATTTTGTTTCAGCTTATTTGGGAGCTGTTGCTGAAGGTAGGCAGTCTCTGTGGGGGGATGATGGAGGGGCAGTTTCTGTTTCTCACTGGTGATTGGAGATGTGTATGGAATTCCTATTAGCCTAGGGGCACAAATAATGGGAAGGTTATGCAAACAAGATGTAGGCCCAAGGGGTAGCAGTGTGAGCCACGTATAGTTATTATCTATAACGAAAAGTACCCTGTGAATCTGAATACCTATATCTAGTTCTAGCCTTATGTCAAACATTATCTTCTGTCAAATTGTTTATACAGAAATCAGTAGTCATATTGTGTCTCCCTTTAAAGCAAAAGTTTTAAAATGTATATTTTTACCATGTTTTTATGCTATATTGGTTGATTATCTCTCTGGAAGTTACCAGAATGAGGCTTCTAATTTTTAGTTGATTTGAATTTTATCTTATCATTATGCAAAAAGTGTGGTAGAAATGCTGCCTTTGTTCAGCTTCAAGTCAGTAGCTTTGAAATCACTCCTAAATTGAGCTTCATAACTTGGTCTCAGAATTTCTTCTTTTTCTATTATTTTGTCTAGATTCTTTTAAAGATAGATGGGGATAAGAAATTAATTTGTGGATGACTAAGCTATAGATATCCAATAACAGTTTTGAATCAGTATATTTAGTAATGCTTGAAGTGGCCACAGCTATTTTTACTAGCTAATGATGTTTATGCATAATCTCATGTTGTGTCTTCAATAGAATCAATTTGTAAGAAATAAATCTCTGCAGCACCAAATATTATTCAGGATAGGAAGCAACTGGAATGCACATACATTCTGCTGGGAGTATAAAATGCTGCATTAGAAGACTGCTTGACATTTTGTTATAAAGTTAAGCATAGCCTTCTTGGCAATTCTATTCCTAGGAATTTACTCAACATATAAGAAAAATGTGCCTCACAAAAGGATTGTGCAAGAATGGTAATAGTAACTTTCTATAATAATCCAAATCTAAAAATAACCCAATGTCCATCAATAGCCAAATTGAGATATAACTACACAGTAGAATATTACTTAATAAGTAATAAAATAAGCAAATGGACAAATTGAACAGTTTGTGGAAAATAGAAAACTACTCCGTAATAATAAAAGGAACTACTACACTACTACATGAATCAACCTCATGGATGTTGAGTGGCAAATCAGACAAAAATAGGACATACTATAGCATTCCTTTTATATAATGATCATAACTATTCAAGATGGTATTAGAATAGTAATTGTCTCTTATGGTGGAGTGGTGGTATAGGGTTGATTCTGAAGTGGATAAAAGGTAACTCTGGGGTGATGGAAATATTCCTTATCTAGATTGGGCAAGTGTGTTGCTCAGGTGTAGACATTTTTCAATATTCATTGAACTTTACACTTATCTGTGTATTTCTGTGTATATCTGTGTATTTCACTATATGTACAATATAATGATCTATCAATACAAAAATGGATATGTGAATGAATGAATACATGCATGCATGCATGCATGAATGAATGAAAAATGTATTGTGCATTCAGAAAATCTTGGTTTAAGTCTATGTTTAAATCTTGGTTTTATCACTTGTTACTTTGTGAACTTGAACAAATTACATTATTTCAATTATTTTCCTTAAATTTGATAACAATAGGGTATTGTGAGAATGGAAGGAGTTAGTATCGATATATCTAAAGAGCATGGAACAATGTTAAGAACATAGAAATGCTTCAGTAATTCTTAGATATTATGACATTCCCCTGCTGGTGGCATGAAAACATGATTTCATTGTAACTCAAAATCAGTGTTCTGCTTCAAGTATACTGTTTCTTTTTGGATAACAAAATAATTTATCAGCCAGCTACCATGGTGTGCCTTCTTGTTATACAATTATTTCTACTATAAAAATGAGGGTTTAAAATTATCATTTGCCATTTTATTGTGCTGAGAAATTAGTTATCTGTCCACAATTAACTCATATAATTTTTGCAGTCAGTGTTGCAGCTGCAGGACCAAATATATAAAGTTTACTTGAGATCACTGAAAATTTGGCGCCGAGAATTCTTAGTCTAAATAGAGAGCTCTCTGAATAAAAGTCTTCAACACTTTCAAATGGTAGACAGAGAGAAAGCCACTAGTTTTCATAACTGACATAGAATTAGTAAGAATAACCAGTTCATTCAATCCACTGAGTAAAAGTTCGTTTAAAAACACCAGGAAAAAAATCTTTAATAATTTAAATAATCCTTCCTTAGGATTTACCCGTTAGATGAAAAGGCCTTGAATTTCCTATTGGAAGATAACAAATCAACAATATATGGATCTTTGAGTCTGTCTACCTTAATATCTTCTATTTAGCACTGCATTTGTGAACAATAAGGAGGTCACTTGTCATCCCCCGGTATAGCTGTCCTCACAAAGAAAAACTGGGTTCTTCCAGTGAGGTCATTCATCTTGCCCATTTCTTATTTCTAAGGCCACTAGAAAGTCTGTGATTGTTAGCCCCTTAGGAGGACAGTTAGAAAAGCAATTGACTTACATGGGAGCAATTTACATTTAGTGGGTCTTAGGGAAGTGTTCCTTTTGCTTTATTAAATGTAATCTCATCTGACTCCTTTTTAAAGACCTTGTTAATTTATATAAACATGTCTGGTTTTCTCCTATTCTGCTTTAAGAGATAGATTATCCATCTTTTCAAGAAAATGCTTGGACTCTTTGATGTCTAAAATTCATTATTTAAATCTATATTGGTGTGGAGCAGTGATTTTCACCCCTTTTTGGGTCAGTAATTGTCATTCCTCTAGCTGATTATAGATTGGAGTCTGTAAAAGAGGTACCATATAGAGACTAATTCACCATTTCTTAAAAACAATTGAAGGTGAACGAAGATAATTAGCTTTTATTCCATATCCATTTGTATTAGATACGATACTAAGTACTAGACTTGCTTTAAATGATTAATTTCATTTTCTACACGCATTACTATTATAGCAAAGTTATTTTTTTTCAGTATAAATACTAGCTGGACTTTTATACCTCCTACCCCTAGAAAAGCTTTCCCTGATTTTCGAAGGAGGCCAGACACTGCATACCCATAAACTTATAATATCTTATTCACTGATTTACTTCTACAGGCTATAATTTAGCTGCAAATTAAATAGCAGTTCTTGAAATCTTGATGTCTTTTTTTTTAAAGATTTATTTATTTATGCTACAAGAACTGGGGTGCAGGCCAGTGGTGCAGGGAGGTGAGAGGATCCACCAGAGAGAGATTGGGAGCAGAACAGGCAGATCTACTGAAATACACTGCTGAGGGGAGCAGTGGGCAAGAGAGGCGAGTTCTGCTGTGCCATGTGGGAAGCTCGCTGGCTGGAGATCAAGCTTGTGCTGTAGCGGCTGCTAATATCTTCATAGTGCTGAGACTTAACCCACTGTACCACCAGGGAGGCCCAAATCTTGATGTCTTTTAATTATATCTGGGACTAAAGTGAACAACTCATTTTGCACAGATGTAAAAGTCCTTCTCAGAAGGTGCTGTGGCTATGGCTGGCTGTGGAACACAACTTCAACTCTTACAACAGTGATATTTACAATATTCGTTAAATATATGTGTCCAAATGATACAGGACTCCATCAAGATCATTAGTTCAAATTATCATCCTTTACCAGCTTTCAGAAAAGTTAAGACATTCAGTAAATATTTCTGACGTCCAATTGGCATATTTCTTATTAGATGTAAACTGATTCAGTAAGGTGTTGGAGTGGATAATTAATCCTTTGACTGTTGGGAGCTTGTTCAAAAGGCTTGTTGCTACAGTGAAAATTCACAAAGGAACATTGAAGAAGAAATACTAAGTACTAGGAAAATGGGGAGGGGGAACCCTGTATTTTAATTAGGCTTTTAAGAACCTCAGTTGGAAAACTGTAGCAAATTTTATAAAGACATCTCTACATGATTATTCAAAACAAGAGTCATAATTTTATGTCTCTGCAGGGAGCCTCTTAAAAAGATGACTTTTTAGTTAAAAAGCAAAATTTCCTTTGGATGGTATTCATGTTGCCAAAACTGTGATTTGCATACCAGAATATGGTTAAAGAAAACATTTTTTTTTTTTTACCTAGAAATTGAGTTTTAAAATTTTCATTTTGGTAACTGAATATTCCATCTTTTTTACTGTGTTCATCTTTTTGGGGGGACTCATTAGAGAAAGAGTCCTTTCCAATTCAAATGCAGGCTATCTACAAAATATTAATGGTGCAGATAATAATGGCAATAATAGTAACTAAGTCCTGTCAATTAGTCATAATAGTTGACTATAAATTATGATTAGAAAGTTTTGTCCTTGTTCTCATAGCAATCTCCAAAGGTTAAAAATTTATAATCCTAACTGATAGGATTTTTATGTCTTAGTTTATATAATTTACATACACATGTAAGGGCCTCACTGTTTGGTCTCTTTTGAGGGAAATTGCTCATAATTTATCTGAGGGAAGAAATGAAGGTTTACTTCTGGACTCTGTGGGTCACTTACTCTAGCTGCTTCACTTGCATTGTGGGTAAAGCAGGATTTACGATGCGGGAAAGGAAAGGCCGCAGGTTGTTCCTGGAGTCAGTTGTGACTACCAAGGTTGAGAGAACTGACCAAGAAGCAAAGGTTGACTGACCAGTGTCACATCAAGGGTCAGGATTCCATATTTTTTCAATTCCAGTAGGAAATGGGGGGAAGGGCAAATACTGGTTTTTGCTCAAGAGTAAACGAGCACACTAGAGGCCTTCAGATCTGTCTATAGGTTGTTACTCCTAGTTCCAGACCTGCAAAATGAAAGCAGGTTGCCAAAGCCCCCAGTCAACAGACTGGAACTGTGCAGGAGTTTAGCGAAGGGAATTAAGATTCAAGCTAGGAAGGATGATGGAATATAAGGTCTATAAGGCTGGTAACAGGTAAAACTGGTATGACTAATGATAATTATGTTAATTGTAATTATGATTGGTCTGAGAAAGTGATAATTACTCTGTTGTATTTGGTAATTATATTGTTTGTGTGTATATATGTTTTTAGGGAAAGGTTGTTAAGGACGAATCTAATGACTATTTCTTGCTTCAAGCAGGGTTGCTTTGATTGGGGGGTGACTATGAACTTTCCAGTGAGAGGTGTGGCTTATTCCTACCTAAGAGATCCTACAAAAAAGAAAGGTAAAAGGAAGGAGGCAGGAAACAGAGCGCATTATTTTCCAAATCCTCTGTTTGGGGTCCTTACCCCTGAAAGGGAGGTGCTTGCTTTTTCAAGTCTCAAGATAGAAGTGTTGTGCTAAGTTTTTTTCTTTTTCCATTATGTTATGGTTTTGGGTTACATTTTAGATTCTGTCCTTGAACTGGGAGTAAGCTGTGGCTCAAAAAACAAAATCAAAGATATGTTAAGATTGAAAGACTAGACGCCCCCAAAACATGGCGGCGAACAGATGCTAGGATCAGGCTCTCCTACAAAAAATCGATTCTTGGAGAAAACTATCCCTAACTTTGAGAGCTGTCTCAACGAGAACCGGATACCCTATGCAATACAATCGACCCTGGGGGTGCTTTGGACTTATAAATAAACTGAAGAGTCGGAGTAAAGAGAAGAGAGGGGACTTCTAATCCCACACAAAGGAGGAGCAGAGAGGAGAGATGGGCGGACCAGCTCCCCCTGAGAGCCACTGAATACAAGGTTAGAAACTGCGGTGAGGTCGGAGGGCTCCGGCCAGCCAACTGGGAGCGCAACCCCCACTCCCCCACCCCACGACCCCCCTCTCTTCCCTGCGTGGCAGCCCTGAGGAGCAGGAAAGCGGGAGGGTCACTGTGT
>PVIJ01008656.1:0-72520 GCA_004024925.1 Scalopus aquaticus
TTTTTTTGCATGTGGCTGTCCAGTTTTCCCAGCACCATTTATTAAATAGACTGTCCTTGTTCCACTGCATTTTCTTTGCTCCTTTGTCAAAGATTAGCTGTTCATAGATATGTGGCTTTAATTCTGGGTATTCTGTTCGGTTCCATTGGTCTTTCTGTCTGTTTTTGTTCCAGTACCATGCTGTCTTAATTATTATGGCAAAGTACATTTATAACAAAGATCTAGTATCTGGAATCTCAAAAGAAATCTCAAAACAATATTAAAAAAAATAAAACAAAAATCTGAATAATCCAATTATTAAATGAAGGAAGACATAAAGAAATGTCTTACTAAAAAGGGTTACAGATGGGAAAGTAGCACAGTGAAAGAGGCTAAACATTTTTAACCATTAGGGAAATGCAAATTAAAATGACAATGAGATATTTCTAGATACCTGTCAGAATAACTAAAATAAAAAAGTGATATCATATGCAAGATGATACAAGAGAACATGGATCATTTATACATTGCTGGTGGGAATGTAAAATGGTGCAGCCATTCTGAAAGACAGTTTGGCAGTTCCATAAAAATCTAAACATGCAGCTAACATACTTATGGGCATTTATCCCAGAGCAATGGAAAATTTTTGTTCATATAATAACCTGTACATGAATGTTTGTAGTGTTAGCTTATTACTGAGGGGCACCCAGGGACTACAAACTGTTAAAATGTTCATGCTCCAAAAGGGGTCCAGCTATCTCTGCCCACAAAGGCAAAGGAAGCAGACTTTTAATGTGAAAGATTTTTAATAGAATTGATTGTGGAGAGAGAAAAGAAAGAATTATAAATAATAATTTTCCAATAAAATGCCCCTAATTTATTTAAAACGCCCATCTCCTCATGAGCAAATGGTCAGCCAAGAGACTTGGCTTGCAATGGGGCCACTTGAGGCCCAAAAGCTTACCGCAAGTCTAAAGTACCTTCTGGCAAGGAACCACAAGAAAGGGATTGGGTAGGTCCCAGAAAGCTAGGATGGAAGGAAAGACTCAAAATTAAAAATGTACCACAAGATCTAAGGTGAAGCCAAGATAACTGTTTGTGTCTGTTGAGGAAGGGGAAGCTCCCCATGTGTCTTTTCAAGTGTCTCTACCTGCCTCTCCTCCACATGTCTCCTCCAAGTTCCTCTCCACATGTGTTCTCCCCTCTGTTTATGTATTCACCTCCTTCCTTTCCAGCTGTCCCTCATGCAGGAAGTCAAGCTCATGGCATACTGGGACTTGTAGTCATTGGCACCTGCATGTAAGTGAAGGTGCAGGGAAGTGGCACCTGTTTCATGTTCCTCTCCATCACAAATATGTATCTGTAACAATAGGAACTTAATTCATAATAGCCCAAAATTAGAAACAATACAGCTACCTTTAAATAGAATCATGGTTAAACAAATTGTAGTACATCCAAACCATGGAATACTTCACAACAATAAAAAGGAACAAAATATTGATAAATGGCAATAACCTGGATGGAGCGGCAGAGAATAATTCAGAGTGAAAAAAATCGAATCATAAAAGCTAACATACTGTGATTTTATTTCTATAATGTTTTTGAAAGGACAAAGTTATGGAAATGAAGAATAGATTAGGGGTTGTCAGGATTCAGGAGAGGGTAGAGGCTGGAGGGAAGTGGAGATGACTACAAAATGGGGTATCTGGTGTTCTGTAGTGATGGAAATGTTCTGTCGGCCAACTGTATAATGTCAATTGTGATGTTATACTGTAGGTTTTCAAGATTCTGTCTTCTGGGAAATTGCTCTAGTTTTCTCTTTCCTTTGTCTGGTATTCCCTCTTTCATCCTCATAGAATCTAAATCCTATTGATCATTCAAGAAGACCTGTAAGAAGTCTTTCATGCCACAAATACTATTTCACAGTTTGTATCTTGTCACTTTTGCCCATGTGGAAGTGTTGGATTCATCCCGTGCTATTGTTAGTCATTGGGTGCAAATCTGTCCTCATACTCCTAGATCTCAGAGAAACGGGACTAGAGAACACCCCATGGCATTGAAAGAGAAAAGAAAAGGAATAAATTAGAATGCCCACGCTAGAGTAATGGAGACTCTTAGGGTAGCCAAATAAAAATGATAGGAAGCTAGAATGGAAATCTGAGAATAGGTCAGAAGCAATAGTAGACAATGTTGAAATGTTGCAAGGCTGATTTTACATGGCACTGGTAGAGATTAGGCTGCTCACCACAGCCAGTTTCACTGTAAATCATGTAACAGATCTTGTAGAAATGCCAAGATAGTAGAAGTCTGCTTAAAATACAGAGCTCCAAGACATGCCCGACTTGAAACATTGTTTACTTTCTTCATTAGGAACTAAAGGGAAACAAGTACAAGGCAGCGGGTAGCAATTACCTAATATCTTTGGAGAAAGAGATTTTTCAAAATGTGCTTTTCTCACTAATCCTTGAGGGGAAATGAGGTTTATTTATGGTGTCAGAAGAGAACAAGGCATTAATAGTAAAAGATTTTATGTGACTTCATGTTTTTAGGAAAGTCATTTGTTTACAAATCCGACTCAATCAAACCCAAAGGTATTTAATACACTCCAGATTTACATGTCACCTGATTTTGCACCCAAATTTCAGACTAAAGGAAGTAATTATGATAGAGTGTATACCTTGATGTAAGAAGATATAGATTATAAGTATTTCCTTACCATAGATGAAAATCTTAGAATTAGAACATCCTATAGTCCAGGGAAAGAATGGAACACATTTCTTCCATCTCTAGCCTTAATAAAAATGTATGGGGGTAATGGAACTGTCTAAAGTTACTAAACTGTTTTTGCTTGATAATTTAGGATAACAATCTTTTGACCAAGACATAATTATGTAGGAAAGACAGAAAAACCCAGAAGTACAGTTATAAGAAACTAATTATGATTAGTTCTATTCTCTTTTATTTGCTTACCAGTCCTTAAAAAGGATCTCTAGTCATTAAAAATGATCACTCACATTTGTACAAAAGCTTTGTTATTGGGAAAGGGTCTAAAAATTTTCACTGGGTCAGAACCTCTCTTATTGGTTCTGGGTTCAGCCACCCACTGCCACAAATGCAAACAAAAGGGCATTTGGTGTCGGGAAAGAGAAAGAAAAACAATTTATTTTAACCCACAGGGTAGAGGAAAGGAAGACGGTTTAGTTACTGAGTGATGGAGGGAGGTGGATCTAACAGGGTGGGGTAGATCCTGCCAATGCGCAGATCAGGGGCTCCCCACTGCCCAGAGCTGGGGATACAGGGAGGCAAAGGTCTGACACGCGGTGAGACTGCTGCCTTCCACAGCAGCTCTGAGGGTAAAGAGAGCAAGCCCAGGTGCATTGTGCCCTTTTAAAGGCTCAGAAAAATGGGTGCTCTGCTCCACCCCTCCCATTGCCCCCTTGCTCAGGATATCAGGAGTGGATTTCAGGCCATGGTACTGCACAAGTGGCATCCTCTCCTGCTCGGGCAATGCCAGATGTCAGGGGCTGGAGTCTGGCCCGTCATCTACATTGGGTCATTCCAACACCTTGAGCTTTTCAGAATATATTTGCATCGGTTATTTTATTGATCCTCCTCATAATAATCTTGTCATTCAAGTAAGGATTGTTTTACTTAAGAACAAGACTAAGACTCAAAGTGAAGCAAACAAGATATCCAAACAAATACTAAATTTTAGAGCTGGAAGGACTCTCAGGAGATTATGACTGTGAAAACACTGTCACATAATGTGGCTGATCTGCAGTCTTGTGGTCTAGCTGCCTTTAAGCGGTGTGGCATTACTCTATTGTTTTGGAGATAAGGCATCGGAAGTCTGGGCGGTTTGTGTCTTAGCCACAGTCACATGGTTGGGATGAGGTGGCAGCAGCAAACACTGGAAAGCAGACAAGGGAACTGCTCCTAGACTTTCCTTTTTGTTAGTTGGAGTCCTGTTAGAGAACATCCAGATTCAGTTGTCTATCACAGCTCCCTAACTGAATCTGTGTCGGAGATGTGAAAGAAGCATAAAAGCAATAAACAATATCCTTGTCATAAAAGTGAAATGTTCTGGAAAGAGAAATGCTGTCACAAAAGCAGGTGACCAGGTTTCCCATGAACTCTCATGGTACGTAAGCCTTTGAATAATTCATTAATTAAACAGCGAACTCCACTATTGATGATAACAGCACCTTGTCTGGGAATTCTTGGCATGATTGACAAAGGCACTATAGCTCACAGATGGCAGAGACCAGAGAATCTCCTAGTGGATAGTTGGCTCGACAGGCTTAAGTATGAGGGAGTCCCTGAGAAAGTGCATTATCCTGGATACTTCTCAAACAGAAGTCTTTCTTTGCAAATGGACCATGCAAGACAATACATTTCTTCAATGAATTAAATTCTACTTTAAGAATAGAGTCATCTAGTTAGAACTGCAGGTGGGGTTTTCTTTCTCTCTTGATAACTGTAGCTGGAATGTTGAAAGGAGTTACTTTATGCTTTGGATTAGTTGAGTCCTCTTGAGGGTTCTTTTCAAATTATTTGCTTAGGGAGGGAATCATTTAATAGAAAACTTTTATAAGAATTGTCGTCAACTGATCATAATAGGTTTCCTCTTATTCCCTTACCCTAGTTATTATTTTAATAATAAATTAATTATTAATGGTAATACAGTGGCGGATTAACTTTGACTGTTATTTTGTGCTTTATTCACATGTTGACTCTTGAGTGTAACTAAGACTTAGTGTTCTCTTGTCTCATGAGCCCCAGAAGTTGCTTGAAGACCCTTCTGTGAAGGGATTATCCTACGTTCCTTCAGAGGGAGGAAAGGTGCCTGTGGGGTGGAGATGCTGGTCAGCTTGGGAAAAGGAGAACTATTTCCAAAATTGGGAGCAGTGCAAGCCTGTGGTTCTTGAACAGTGGATAGCCTCTGCTCCTCACAGTGCTGCCAGGACTCCAGGAGGAAAATCTTCCTGGTCCCACTGGGCAGTTTGATCTCCAGATGTCAGCGCTGCCAAGTGGGCAAGCCCACATGTCCTGGCTCAGAATGCAAGTGCAGACCCTCCTGTCTCCACAGATGATGGCCTCCTAGCTTGGACTGTAGGCATTTTGGAAGTGAGCAGTATGGACCAGAAGATGACGGCGTCCTCTTCAAATGTTAGGACCCGTGAAAGTCCCTTGACATCTTTGAATGATTCTGGGGAGAGTGGAAGGGAACACCAATAACTGAAATTGAATTTCTTTTTTAAAGTTTATATTAAACATTCACACCTGCTACCTCACTGTGACCTAATAACTTTATAAAAGGGTGAATGTTACACTTATATTCATTTTGTAAGTGATTTTCCTAAGGTCCCTAAGCTTGTAACTGACAAGGCAGTTCTTGTTGCTGCCACTCTCAAGAAGGGAATCCCCAAGTTTAGGTCTAAGCTGTTTCATTCATCCCCTGCCCCACCTCCATCCCATCTGTAAATGAGGCCATCATTATATTAACAAGCATTCCCTAAGGAGCTACAATGTACTGGTTATTGTATAAGGCACAGGGATCCATGATCCAATAAGACACAGTCCCTGCCCTCAAGAAATGTTAGTTTTGAAGAGGAGAATTCCTGGGGATGGATGAGAAGGGCCATGGTGTGGGGAGCTAGACGATGAGGCTGCAGAGAAAGGAACAAGGCGATGAAAAAACGTGTCCTCAGCTTTTTGATTCCAGAAACTGAATATCCATTATAGATAGGAGTTTGGATTTTCAATTTAAAAAAAAGTATAGAATTATAGAAGCCATTGATTTATTCAAGAATAAACTGACTTGACAAGTGCTTTCAAGTGTCAGGCCTTGTGTCCTGATTGATTACTTTGGTAGCTGTTACATGAAGGTGGGTCATGAGGCTTCAGTCTTCCTGAAATTTATATTCTGGTTGGAAATAAGCATTAGAAATACATGTAAAAACTTAGATGTGGACTATGATGATAGCAGGCCATGAAGAAAAGAAAATAGGGTCGTGGGATAAGGGGACATGAATATGAAACAATCAGAGATGTCTAAAAAAAATTCTTGTTCTATCCCCCTCCTTCAGCGACCCCTTTCCATGGTACATGTCCTTTTACATCTTTATTCTAAAACAAATATATGCAAATATGTAACCATTTAATATTTACAAATATGGAATTATGCTTTACCCATTACTCTGTGAACTACTTTAACGAAAAAAAAAAAAACAAAAAACAAACCTTGATGCATTAGTGAATACTTTTATGCAATGATATATATAGGTCTGATTCATGTTTTCAATTACTACATGATATTGTTCTATAATATTAGAGTACTTTATTTAGTTTTCCTTCTATTGATGGTTATTCAGGATATTTCTGGTTTTTCTGCTGTGACAAATAGTGTTGTAATAAACATTCTTGTACTGATAGCCTTACATATTGGTACTTTTCTTTTTGTTGGATAGAGACTCACCAGTTCTCCAATTGAAAGGTACAGGCTTGGGGATTCTCTATGGCAATTTCTTTGCTTCTTCTTGGTTGCAGCCAAGAAACCAACTTGTCCCAACATGTCCCCCAGGGACCCAGGTCTCTCCCAGACCTCCTGGCCAAGTTCAGTTATCATTCCAGTGAAAGGAGGTGGCATCTCTCACTAGCTCATGACAGCTTAATTTATGCCAGGGAAGTCAAATCACTTTTGCTCAAAAAAGTTCCAGGGAATGAGCTCACTCTGCAGTTGGTTTTTGATTTAAAAGGCCACTCATAGATCTGGCCTGTCCTTCAAATACCAGAAAACTGGCTCCTGCCCAGTTTGGAAATGGAAATGTTTGTTGTGTAAATTAGATTGATAGGTGGCACTTTTAAAATTAATTGTTTATACCCAGTTTCTGTCCAATAGGATTAAGGTAGTTCCAGGTAGCACAAAAAGGGAAAACATGTTTGTCTCAGTTGATAGTGACACAGGTTACAGAAGGACTCTGAACACAGACATGATCTAAGAAGCCAACGTTTATGGAAGAACAACACACACTATGTAAAACACCTGGTCTCTTAAATAGGAACCTGATATTTTCTCATTTGTCTAAATGTGACTTGGCGATTAACTCATAGTGTCTGGCTCAGTGGCTGTTTGTCTCTTCACTTTGATGCAATGTAAATTTGGCACAAATTTAAGGCCATCCATAGTTTAAAACTGCCATGGCAAGTGAGTCATAACCATTGAATGTTATGGTTGGAAGGGGATTTACAGACTATCTAGGCCCACCCCCTCATTTTTCAGATGAGGAAACTGAGAGTAAAAACTTATCCATGATCACATAGCTAGCTGACATAACTGGGTTTCTCCTGGGTCGTCAAGATTCTTGTAATGTGGAGTTAGTACACCACCATGCTGTCACTCAGTGGTAGTTGGGACTCCTGTTTGCCACCTGCCCCTTCCTACTTACAGCACCTTTAAGCAAACACAAGTACTAGTAAAACCACTGCTCTTGCTAAGCAAATTCAGCTGCTGATTTCCCCTCCACACAGATGGTCACTTATAAGAAAGTGTCTCCTATGTCAAAATTTGGGAGCCACTGGGATTTTGGTCATGATGACTCTGGAAGTGATGTGAAAGGTAAATAAATGTTGAAAATTAATATGCAGGGCTTCCCTGGTGGCGCAGTGGGTTAAACGCAGCGCTGTGGAGCTTGGACAGCTGCGGCGTGAGTTTGACCCCCGACCGGAGAGCTTTCCACATGGCGCAGCAGACCTCTCCTGCCTCTCCCACTGCTCCCTTCAGCAGTGTATTTCAGTCAGTTTGCCTGTTCTGCTCCCCACTCTGTTTCTGGTGAACCATCTCATCGCCCCATGCCTTTGGCCTGCACCCCAGCTTGTATGCATAAATAAAATAAATCTTTAAAAAAAAGAAAATATGCAGAACATAGGGAAGTCATTATAATATACTAGACATTAGATAGTAAAAAGGTACATTAGACCACAGGGTTAGTCAAAGTTCACTTCTGTTATCTTTAGCTCTCTTGTAATACCTGGCTCCAAGGATGTATTTAGTATATTTGCCATGTATAGGGGATCATTTAAAAAAAAATTCTCCCTCTTCTATACTAAACTGATTAATGAGCTGAAAAATATGTTCAGGAAACAAAGCAGTGACAGTTATATTTTCTTGATGTATGTGTATATAATCATGCTAGTGAAAAAAATAAGTATTACTGTACTAAAAAGGAAATTTAGTACTTAATGTATTATTTAGGAGAAAGGACAGTCCTTATACTTATGTTGTTCTGAAATTGGGATGAGTAATAATATTCAGTTTTTGATTTTGAGTCTTCTGCAAATTTATCAACAAATTTGTCTGCATATTTCAGTATACAAAACTCAATAGTCAATGTAACCAGATTTGTCAACCTATCTTCACTCATAAATGATGGAAGAAATTCATATTAATTCTGTTTTCATTTTTTTCCATATGTAGCAACATATACACAAAGAGTTAGAAAATATCTCACATATAAAGATAGGTTTGGTAGAAATACAAAAAAAAAACCCCAATCATAATAATTCCAAAAATTACAATACTTTTCATGTCTTTCTTCAGGCACATTTTTAGTGACTTTCAAATGTCTGTCAGTAGAAACATTTCCATTGAAATATCTCTCCAGAAAATTAACCAGAAATTTCTATTATTTCTGTTAAGGATTTCCAAAGCTTTAACTCTTCTACAAAAATCATTAAAAAATGGCCAAATACCAGAAAACATTGACATTTTTGATCCATGGTCATTTAGAACAAGTGTTCAGTTCTTGGTGAAAATGAGGGATTCAGCTATTACAATTTAATTGTTTCTGGCAATCTAAAGCTAGCATCTTTTGTGTTATTTCTCTTGATATTCTTCAAAATTTGACTATTTCCTCTAGGAAATGTTTATTTCCTTACATTTTATTGTTCCATTGCTAATGACCCCCCATAATTGCTGTGAGCTAATCTAAAAGGATCAGTTTTAAAGCTTAATGTCTCACTAGATGCTGTGCAAGGCTGATTCTGGTTGTTGACAAATATGTTTGTGTCTAGTTTTTCTCATCTAAAATTTTACTCCAGGAAAAAAAAAAAAGATAACAAAAGAAAAATAATGCATCAGGCCAGGGTAAAATTTGAGCTGATCTTGTGCTTGCCATATTTTCTTTTGTGTCTTTGTTGCAGACATATATTCACCTCCTGTGGAAAAAGCTTTTCTCTATTATACCTACATTTGGCAGCCTTTTCCAACAAAGAAGTGATAGTAGGCTGAATGAATTTTTTTTTCCTCCTCTGGAAGTTCCAAAATGAGTAAAAACTTCAAAGGGTCGTATGGAATGCTAGATTGAACTATTTCAAATGTCATTTCTTTGCCTTCTCCATCACTACACTATCATTGACTATTTTGACTTTGTGCGTTAATTATAGGAATATGTTGAACTATGCAATTAAGCATTTAATTGTGCCCAAAGTGAGCTGGAGGGATTCTGAACTATTACCAACTTGCTCTCAAAACAAATGTGTGTAGCCAAATGTACATGTTGTTGAGAGTTGGGGTAGGAACTTTCTGAATTTACTACCATGCATAATTTGATGTTTATTAAGAATATCTTAAAAAATGTGGTTAGTTGAGGCTTGCATATTAATGTTATAGCTTGACAAACTGCAATAGTTGCTTAGAACATAAAAGAACTGGAGATTTTTTGAGGAAGCAGTAGCTTCTCACTGACATGTTTAGACTTTTCAACACATGGTGATAATAAAAAGCAGATCATTTTTTCAGTCAGTCTTACTGTTTTAAACGTTCTACAGAAAACGTGTCTATCAAGTAGTTCCCATGCCACCACTGGGTTGCCTTCAGAGTCTAACTGTGAAAGCAACCAATGTGTCTGGCTGCCTTTGTTTTCCTGTTTCCATCCCTCCTTGCCCTTCAGAGATCACACTTTCTTTGAATTTCATGAGGAAATGGTGGGAAAGAAAAAAGAAGAGCATGTTATAGTAGATAACATGATAGATCGCTCCCTAATATTTCCACCCTAGTCACTGCTCTTCTCCTCTGTAGCAGTTTGTTTTAAAACTTGGATCAGCTTTTCCACACCATGGCTACTGTTCAAGATGTCTAGGGCAGAAGGGACCTGGTAGAATGGGGGTTGGCAGGAGGAGTGAGGTGATGTGGTGTCTTGGTCCTCAAAAGAATGCTGGAGACTCCCTGACAGGTGGATTCGTAAGAGGCCTTTGATATCAAGAGGAAAAGTTTACTCCAAAAAGAGAACTCAGCAGAAGTGCAAAGTTGAAGAAATACAGGATGTTAATGAAATACAGTATTTTCATTAGTGTTGAAGGAATAATTTTCATTGTCTTGCCAGAACAGATACTTTTAGTTTTCCAGATCATATAAAGAAAGTATGTAAATATCATTACTGCTTTCTCCCTAACTTGTCCATTAAACTCTGGACCTAAGCTCCAGAAGGCAAAATGTTGGTGTCTACCAATGAACCAAAGAAGCAGAGGCAGCTGTTGAGCAGAGCTAGGGCTCCTGCCTTGACACTGCTAGCCATCGAGAAGCTGAAGGTTTTTGAACATATTCATTCCACCCTAATTATGATAAATCTGTTTGCCAGACAAATTAATGATATACTGATGGAAAGGAAAACCTTTGAAAACCACGCCACTTGCCATGTATCAGCAAACGTTTGCTCAGCCAGCACCTTCCCTTTCATGTCTTTTAAAAACTGATGTTGATGTTACACAGCTGTGAAGTTGTGTAATCTGCATTTGTGTAGCCTTTGTTACTTGAATCTGAGCTAGGATAATGTTCTGTGTTGCCAAAAACTCTCAGCTAGCATAAATGCAGTGAAATAACACACACCATTAATACCTTCTGTACTATAAAAAACTGTACATTCAATAGTCCAGAGGTTAAGCCTATATTGTTGGAGTCTGGTGAGAGAGAATGAGTGAGTGTGTGTGTGTGTGTGTGTGTGTGTGTGTGTGTGTGTGTGTGTAGTAACTCATCATTTACTTTTAAGAAGGTGTTCATTTGAGAGTGAGACAGTAACCCTAGTTTTATACAAAACTTTTAAGGAGAGTAGTCAGAGTGAACAAGTTATGTTGATTTTCTAATTTACCAGTAAGTTTATTAAATCATTAACTGCAGGCACTTCTGACTGAGTAAGTTACAGTGGATTAAAAGTACTGGTAAGAAAGAGGACTGGGCTGCAGGATTTTCCTGGTGACCTGTCTCAATTCGAGATTAATTATGAAAATCAGTAAAAAAATCTAGTATGAATTTTCCTGAAAAGGGAATGCAAACTCAGGGTTGGGTTTCTCTCTAAAGTATTATCCCTGAAGAGCCCCCCCCCCCATTCCTGCTCCCCATTATGGCAGGATGATTTCAATACCCAAGTTTAATAAAACAGCTGGAGAAGTTCAGTGGTCTGTCACAATATGCTCCTATGTCTTGGACATGATTTGTAACATTACTATTAGAAGAGAGGGCACATGAATTGGAAGAGAAAGAAAAGCGTTATGTTGCCTCCATAGTCAGTAACTTGGGATAGGCAAATAATTACATAGGGCTGAGCTGGATAAGGACAGGGGGACTTGCTGTTCGAGAACTCATTTGTCCTCCAAAGAAAATACTCCATGTATGCCCTCTCTTAACATGAGAATGAAGTATTCCCATTCAGGAGTAGTTTTTGCAGGTCAGAGAGAGAGAAAATGTGCAGAACAAGTTGGAAGAAGCATTGCGAAATCAGTGAAATATGTTTTCAGTCAGATAAGGATGTCTCAAAGAGTCAGATGAAGGTCTGAATTTAGGATTTGATTTTATATTTTTATAATTGAAGTGATGTTGTGTTATAATGTCATAAAGTTCCAGGCGCTCATCGTTGAGATTCAGTATATATGTATACTACATTAAGTTTACCATTGAAGGTTCAAATCTGTCCTTCACCACACCTTTGTTTCCTACTTGCAAGTTAAGTTTGTACTGTTTAAAAGTTCATTTCCACTTGGTGCTTTTTCTGCAATTAGAGGGTTCTAACACCAGATGGCAGCTTTGTTATAATCAAAACATGAATACCTGGACTTTTCATCTGATTTATGAGTGTGTGTTATGTTGTGAAAGTATATGTGTGTATAAATGTATAGATTATACATGTCAGTGAGTATATATTTACATACGTGTGTGTGTGTGTGTGTGTGTGTGTGTGTGTGTACACACATATACTTTATTACTCATGAAAGTTTTACAAAAAAGTTTAATGTGTTGGTAAAAGAGTATAGACTCTGTATCTTGACTTCCTGGAATCAAAGCCCACTTCTGTTATCTGCTATCCTTGATGATTTGGGGCAAGTAACATAACCTATCAATTTTTCATTTTCCTCATTTCTAAAATGAGATTAATAATAGTGCTTAATTCGTAGGGTTGTTGTGAGGAAATATGAGTTAACATGTTTAAGTACTTAGAATAATGTCTGGTATATAATCAATGTCTGGTATATAATATTAACTTAATATTAAGTAGTTTATTCAAAAGTTGGTCTGAGATTGTCCTTCCATCAGTGCTTCTACCTATGCCCTAATGTGTGGGGATCACATGGCATGGGGAAGGATTTAACCTACTTTCAAAAGTAAACTAGCAAGCTGACTTGTGTTATCTAATCAAGATGATCCCTTTCCCATTCTTGACTGGTCCAAGTGACCCAGACACAGATCAACTAGGACATGATATTTTCTAAACACAGGAATTTTTGAGGTAGAGGAAGAGAGTATTGACTCAGGTTATAGCAGCAAAAATGGGAATGGAGGTTTTTTGGAAAATAAGATCTCCTGTGATGTATGAAGGTAAACCTTATAATGGTGCAGTTCTTGTTGCCACAGGGAAAATGATTGAAGTTGTTGCTGATACCATAGCAGGAACAAAGAGACCAAAAGAAGCCAGTCTTGAGGGCCTAATTGGCCCTGACTGTTGGGTCAAACCAGTCCTGAGAATTGCGCTGCCTCTAGCCCAGTAAATGCCCTTTATTCTTTAAGACAGTTTGAGTTAGTCTTTCTGATAGATTGATACAAGATCAAAATACCTATCATTGAAATAGCTAAATAAGGTCATTGTTAGTAATGATTGTTACTGTGTGATGATCTCTTAATGAAAATAGAAATTAATGCAAAACAAAAAAATTATAACCTTGTCATCACACTGGTCTCTTCCCTAGCTCTAGACATGATTCTCAGTATCTTCCCTTCTTTACTTCAGTGTCTCAGAGAACATGACTTGTTTATTTAAACTCACCTATTCTGTGTTGAGATTTCCATGTTTTATGAACTAACTGTGTGGGTGAGTTTATAGTTAAAATCCCTAGTACTGTTGCTTCCTTATAGTCCTGGAAACACCTTGTTTCTTAGTCTTTCCTCCAAGAAAGACAAACTCCCCAAACTAGGAAACTAGTTCTACTAGTTAATAGTTGTTAAATTAAAAATAAACCTCAGGGGAGAATCCTATATTGTTTAAAAAAAGAAATAAACAAGGATGTGTTTAAAAGCAAAAAAGGAGGAGTTAAAAAAATAAAATAAAACCATAGAGTCTGGTCAAATCATGAAAAAAATGGGTTTCTATAGGTAAATGCTATCTTTTAGTTGACATATCTTTCATTCATTTAAAATGCAAAACATTTTATTAATTAGCATAGATACTAACATAATAGAAAAAGACACTGAAATATCAGTGACTTATCACAACAAGATGTATTTTTAGCCTCGTGGATTGGGCCAATGCTGGAATTCTTGATCAGGTTGCGATCTCCAAGATGAACTGTCCATTGGAATTTCGTCAACTTCACCATCACCCTAGATTTATTTTAACCATTATACAAAGATCAGTGAAGTGATGAATGGAAGGATGTGGTGGCCCAAACCAAAAAATGGCACATATTCTCAGAGTTATATCTCATTAGTCAGAACCCAGTCATGTGGTCATTCATACTGCAATGAATGCTAGGAAATGTAATTTGGAGAACAAGGACATGGATCTTAGTGAATACATGGTTGTCTCTGACACAAATGTTTTAACTCTCCATGAGAGACCTTCAGTATAAAGCTTTTCTCAAACTTACTTAGCCAAAGACCTTCATACTCTCCCACAATTATTTTAGCAGCAGTCCAAGTATTTCATGGATCCACTTTGAGCTATACCTATTTTTGTTTCTTCCCTCACATCCTTCTCTTACAGAGTTGCTGTTGGGTTTTCTATCTTTCAACCATGCTGTAGAAGCAAAAAGAAATGTTAGAGGTATCCATACATAGTGACTCTTTGAGGATTGTTTTTTCAAATCAAAACATGGTCTGTTTTCATAGTCTCTTTATACTTTATTTTCCGTTTGAGAAGACTTCACTTGTACTTTTCCCCATGTATTTGCCTTGCTCTTAGAAGCAGAGTCTGGGTCTAGCCATCAGCATTTCTCCCCAGACAGTAATACCTTACAGTGATTAAAACTCCACTTAAATAGGTATTGTGATGCTTTCCACTGGCTTCATAACAATAGTCTTCCCTGACTTTTATTGCCTTCCCTTCTCTTCCTGTGCTCTCCCACGTCCCCCAGTACCTTCTTGCATCTTTAAGGAGCTTCTCCCTTCACTAACATTTTCCTTCCCATCTTTTAAAATTTTATTCACCTTTTCCAGTAAAAACTCATCACCATGAAGACAGAAATGACTGACAAGCTTCATGTGTTATCCTCTCTTTGGAATTTACAATTGGCGTGGGACAAAACATGAAAGAGGAGAATAAATTTCTGGTGGTGGTATTTCAGATATCAGTAATAGACCTTGGGGAGATGTTTTGAGCAAGACAGCATTACTAGAATATTCAGAACACACAGCTTGGGTATCTACCTCCCAGGTTCATTTATGAGGTTAGCTTTGACCAAAGTGCCCCGGTATTTCTTCCAGGGAAGGGAGATCAACTCTTAATTTGGCTGTCATGCCATTTCTCTGCACATATTGACTTTACTATAGGCGGGAAGAATTTTCTTCCTAGACAAGTTTATGAGATGTCACTTCCCATTACAACAATTACAAAAAATTTAACAGTTTAATTTCCTTACCTGTTTTATTCCATGTTGGCCTCAAATCTAATTTGTCAAAATGTAGTATTCTTAGGTTATTACCCTGAATAAAAATATGACCCAGGATTTACACTTCTTTTTTTCAACACGTTTATTTGAAAGATTCAGATCTATTTGTACCTGAATATTTGGAACATGGCAAGAAATGAATTATTTCAAATACCAATGAATTGCTGATCAAAGTCTCCTATTATCAATAAAAATATTTTGGCAAATAAGCATTAAATTCTACATTGAAAAGTTGGAGAGGTAACTTGCCATCCTAACTGCCTTCATTTCAGTGGAGGAAATTATTTTTTGGAAGGGCATTTCCTCTGAAAGATCATTTTAATAATTTGCTGCAGATATTTTGCCAAGAAAGATTATAAAAGTGAGGTCATAATTTGTGTATGACTTTTGGAGAAGCAACATTTTATGAAAAAATTTTGAATGATAAAAAATGATACAGAATTTTGATTTCATGATTGGCATGAATACACACACATACACACACTCTCTGGTAGAATACCAGAGGGAATTTTTTTATATCTATGCTACTTGGTGCTATACATGTTTATCTAAAGAAAATTACATTGAGATCTAATTCAGAATAATTGATTTGTAGTAAATATATAGTTTTTAAAAATCACCAGGTCCTATTCAGCTTGTACTGTTTGATATTAGAGAAGCTAATGGCAAAAGATTCAAAGTGGAGATTCAAAAGTGTGCATTTTTGTCCTTATTACCATTTTAAGAGCTATTTATTTTTAGAGAAAAAATTAGATTTTTGGCCAATAATATAACTCCAGAATAGAGAATCGCATCAATGAAAAGAACAAATTTTTCCCACTTAATTCACGGGCAATGGAAGTTTCAAACCCAGAAGTTGCCATCACTCTGTTAGTGTGATTTCAATAGCAAATGTCTGTACTCCTCAGATTTTCAGGAAAAGCAACAAGTGTCTATCTATCTCTGTTGAACCCCCTCCTCTTCCTCAATATCCCCAGCTACAGGCTTTCAATGAGTACACAGATCCATTAAGAAACTTGGGGTGTTAATCATAGAAAATGCATTATATCTTCCAAAGCAACACTGATGCAAAACTTCTGGTAGAAAATAATAAAAATGTTAATTTAATTAATAAAAAATTCCCGTTTCCTTCTGTGTAATGTTCTCTATTCAAGAATAAACATATATAGCAACCTTGTTATAACCAGAATCTTAAATTTTGATCTGTGCTTCTAGATTTTACAGAAGTTGTGTCTAGCTTATAGGATCTCTAACAACTCTCATAATTGTGAGACTGTGGTATGAAGACTTAAAAGTTTACTGCAAAGCCTATGAAAATACATTTGTTCAGCTGGGCTCACATTGACCCTTTTCTTCTTCCCTTGAATTCATCTGAATCTTGCTGTGCTTAAGGAGAGAAGGAGACACATCAATTCAATGTAGAATCGGGATGTGCTGAAGGTTGCACAGCTCTAATTAAAAAAACCACTGTGTTTTATGGCAGGATTCTGGAGGACTGCACTGATTTCCTGATGAATGTTGACAGGACTATTAAAGCTGTGAAACAACATCACTTGAATATGGCATTGAATGAAAGAGCTAGCTTAGCCATGCTGTTCTTGGGTGTTACTAGCTGATTAAACTGCAGCCACGGGGAAAATCATTTTTGGGTTATGCATTCATTTGCTCAACTTTGTGGTTTGCTTCTAAGCAATTATTTCACATGATTGGTAGCTAGGTTTCTTTACTGCACCCTTAAAGGATAAGCCATTGATTGTGTTCCTTAGTCCTTAGTTTCCCCAATACACCTGGTATATTACATAAGACTCCTCACTCTCCTTTATTGAGCCATAACTTTGACTGGTTATGTGTGTATGTATACTTCTATAAGAATAGACGTAGGCCCATTCCATTTCTACCCTGATCACACCTTCTGTTTTCTCAGGAGTCTTTAATTTTTCTGACACTCAGGTTTCCTCAGCTATAAAATAGATGTGATGATACCTTATAAATTTATTATGGGAATTAGAGGCAACATAAACTGCCTAACATAGTTTCTGTCACAGAATGGAAACTCAGTAAAGGCTAGATTTTATTGTAGTTACTGCAACAATAGAAATGTAGGAGTTATTGTCATTCTTTTTTGTTGTTGTTGTTAGAGAGGAACTTGGGAAAAAAGGAACAAAATGGTTTTTCCACAAATGAAAATGAAATGAAATCTGAACCCTTGTTTGGAACTAATATTTCAGTCTTTGGTAAGAATTGGCATATATCTTTGAAGTATTAATTTAGATAGAATAAGGCAATTTGTTTACAGAACTTTTGAATAAAGTCCTCAGAGTCAAATGAGATACTTCTAGTAATTATACAAAATGTGGTATTCACCACATTTAAACCAATAACAGATAATGTGAAAATGAGAACACATCACAATAGATGAGATATAGGGTAGATCTAGAGCTTTGCATGATTTTTCTTATTAGGTAGTGATATGCTACATTAAGAAATTGAGAAGGCTCCAATACTTCTGTGGTGATATTGTAAGTCTATAAGTGGAAATGTAATTTGCAGATAGGTAATAAGAATCTTAAAAGCTTTAATCACCTGAATCAGCAGTTCCATTTCTATTTATCCATTCTAAGGGAAATTACAAAAATCAGAAAACTGCTCTATTCACAAAAATGCTTACTATAGTATTAGTTATTAAAAAATGAAAACATGTTCAAAAATAGTGGAAAAAATGATATACTAAATTTCTTGTAAATAAAGATTATATAGAGGCACTTTTTTGGTAAGACTGTTTCTGCAAAGAAAAAATATATGTACAAAATTATATATGTTATTCTTTTAGCTATAAAACTATTACTGAAAAAAACTGGACAGTAATATTTCTCTGACCTATGTGAATTTCTTGATTTTGTCCTATAGAAGAACTCTTTTATATGCTTCAACCTAGAATTAACAAATGAATATCTTTAGAGGGTGATAATGTTTTTGGCAATATTCTCTTTCCATGAGTATTTTATAACTTCCTATTTTACAGAAATATTTAGATTTCATAATTATAAAATATTTTTAGTAGAAAATAACTTGGTCATATGAAGAGAAACTGTTCTAATTTAGTCAAGATTAAAATATTAATATTTCCATTTCTAGCAGTACTTAAATACTTAATACTCTGAAAATCCTTACACTACACAATAATTCAAGATACTATATGAAGTGTTTGGAAAACTTTTTAGTGCATGGCTGAGCTGGCAGCAGAGTAAGGAAATCGCCAACAGTCAAACATGAAGAAAAAGCATAAATCCTTGGAGAAATGTCTATGACTGCTCTCAGGGTACCTGTAGATTTCTAGTGATCAAGAAGAGATTAGGTTTTAATGGTCCTTACAGGGGACAGGAAACATATATTGTGGGGAATCAGCGCAAATACCTGCATCTGAAGCCAAAACCGTAATCATAATGAAATTCAAAAATGCAATTGAATGAAAATTAAAATATTACACATCAAATTCTTGGAATGCATATAAAACAGCACTTAAGTATTGATATCAGAGAATGACTGAAGACTAATAAACTAACACTACAATTCAAATTCAAAAGAATAAACTAAAATAGTGATAGGATAAAGCTGAAGAAGTAGTAAAAATAAAACAAAAATTAATGAAACACAAAACAAAGGTTCAATAAAGTTGGGTTTTGTGAAGTGACAAAATTGTTCAATGTCTGATAGGGTTGATTTAAAATATGAGGTAGAAGGAGCCAAAAAAAAAAAAAATTACTTCGGGTGTTGAAGAAAAGGAGATGTAACTGTAGGTATAGAAGTTAAAAAGATAGGCCTCCCCGGTGGCGCAGCGGTTGAGCGCTGCGCTGTGGAGCTGTCGGCAGTGGCGACACGAGTTCGACGCCTGGCCAGGGAGAATCCCACATGGTGCAGCAGACCTCTCCTGCCTCGCCTGCTGCTCCCCTCAGCAGTGTACTTCTGATCTGCCTGTTCTGCTCCCCACTCTGTCTCTGGTGAACACTCTCGCCGCCCCACGCCTCTGGCCTGTACCCCAGCTTGTATGTATAAATAAAATAAAATCTTTAAAAAAAATTAAAAAAAAAGAAGTTAAAAAGATAACAGAATATTATATATAACTTCTTTCAATAAATTAAATAATTGGATGAAATACATATTCCTTGAAAAATATGACATCTATAAAAATAAAAGAGGAAAGATGAAATCTGAGTAGTTTCAGCATCATAAAATAACTTGAATTTGTGGTTTAAAATCCTCTCACAAGACAATCAGTGGGGGGGGAGGGGGGGAGGAAGGAGCCGGAGGGAGGGAAGGGAAAGGGCACAAAATGGAATAGAAAAGAACACAAGGGACCATGGAGATGGATCACGGGTGAATTGGTGGTGGGCTACCCTAGGGGAATACAAAATGTAAAAGACATAAATAACAATAAAAATATATATTAAAATAAAAAAAAATAAAATCCTCTCACAAAAAGATCACTAAGGTCAAATGATTTTATAGACACATTGTTCCAAGTATTTAAATTATAGATAATTGCACATTTTTTTTTTTTGTAAAAAAGAAGCAAGAACACTCTCCAGCATTTTCAATGAGGGTATTAAATGCTGTTTCTAAGACTAGACAATGATAGTATGAAAAGAAAACAACAGGTCAGTCTCACTCAGTAATATAGGTTTTATATATATATATATATATATATATAATATCATAATAAAAATTCTGAAGAAAATAATAGGCAAATGAAATATAGAACATTACTAATTTGGTTTCCTAGCTATGAAATTAGTTTAATATTAGAAAACTACCATATTCATAGATTAAAAAGGAAAATGTATGGTTTTCTTATATGAAAAATGAAAGCAATAATTAAAATTCCCTATCCATTCCTATTAGAAGGGATCTTATAAACTAAGGATAAGAAAGAACTTCTCTGATCAGTGGCACCTACCAAAGAACGGAAGAAGATACTTATTTAAATTATAGAATGCAAAAACATTCTTTATAAAACCATAAGCTAAACAATAATGCGATTGCCATTTTTATTTAGTAGTTTACTGCTAGTCCTAACCAACCTAGTAAAAGATGAAAAATAAGTGATATAAAATTTAGGAAGACAGAAACTAAGCTGGCATCATTTTAGATGATAGAATTGCCTACATAGAACATAAACCAACAGTTTCTTTTGAACTGGTAAGAGACTTTAGGGTGTTAGGTCAAGATACAGGAGTCAAGTGCACAGAAAATTTGTTCAGTGGGACAGAATAGAGAGAATAGAAGCTGACTTAATACACCCATTTGGGAGCTTGAATCTTACAGAGTGGCATTGTAGCCTTGACGGTCGGTGGTGTCCTTGCGGGTGCTGGGGACAATAGTTACTTCCCAAATGTTATGAATGAATTTTAATATTTAACAAAAATTATGGCATGCTCATGTGAATCATTTGATTACCACCCCAGTTTCTTTCTTCTCATTTGAATGATTTGGAGTACATCGCTCTGTCCTTTAACCCACTGAGGTAATGATTCATTATATTGACTCTGTTCAATGCAGGAAATAATGCAGCTCTTACAAGAAACTTTTCTAAATTTTAGTTCTGAGTGCAGTTCTTATCTCTGTTTGAGAGGGCACCTTATACACACCTCACTGTTGTATCTACCTACCTACCTCTTTTAAGGTGTTAAGGTCATGGGCTGGGGGACAAGATTGACTGGGTTCAAGCATGACCCTGGACATATGACTTTTACCTTAGTCTGTTTTCAGTAAAACAGGATGACAAAAAGAAGTATCCTTTATCTTAGGATTTTGTATTAAAAGATTTGTTCATGCAAAAAAATTTGAAGTACCCTTGAAACTATAATCAGGCATTTATGTGTTTTAAGATTATATTAAAATGTATGTTTGTTTCTCTTCCTGGACTGCAAACTCCTTAAGGCCAGAGACCATCTTAACTATCTTCAGATGCCCAGCCTAGCATGATACTGGTTGCAGATGCCCAGTAAATGTTTGTTGAACCTAACAGAGGCAAATGCTGCTGGGAAATCAGTGCCTTTGGAAGTGGCATTTTCTTTTGTCATGTATGGCCTATCGATTCAATAGTAATTATTTATTCATTGAACTATTTAACTATCAATCAACTAATTAATAATGAATACTTCAATTATTCATTCATGGTGCTTTGGAATAGAAGGGTCATTCAGTTCAGCTTTGAAACTTTCATTTTATGAAGGGAGTGATAATAACCAAGTGATAATACCAACACTGAAGCCCATGAGAGCAAGGACAATGTTCATTTCCATCATTGCTTTCTCTTCAGGCCTAGCCCAGTAAATGTTAGCTGAAAAGATGAAGGAATAGGAATTAGTCAGGAGAATAGGGAATATGGCATCCAGGTAGGAGAAGGAACAGGCTCAGTGTTTCAGAGGTTTAGTTGGGGGTTCTTCACACTGTTCAGCACCATTAGAGAATGAAGCATGAGCTGGGAAATGAAAAAGGAAGCTGGGCTGTAAGAGGGGCCACATTATGGCACACCAAGGGATTTGGTCTTTTTCCTGAGACTAGGTTGTTGAAGGCATGTACATAGAGGAGAGATACTAACAAATCTGCATTTTAGGAAGATTGCTGGTCCCAGTGGGGGCAATCATTTATAAGGATAAAGGTGAAAATAGGATGCTGAGCCAGCTTCATGCATTTGGCGTTCAGTTATTCAGCTGCTGCCTTTGTGTGCCTGAATTGTCTCTTATAGAAGAAATACGGTACTTTAAAAACCTTTTTGCTTTTTCCCCTTTCCCACTTCCCCACTTGGTGACTCTGCTTTATGTGGGCATTTCATAATTTTCCTTCATTTTCAGAATACATAATCACTAAACTTTCCATAATTTACTCTCAGGTACTTTCCATTAATATCCAATCCAGTATCTTTTGTTCAGTGGATCACACACATTTTTTCCAAATTTTGCTTCACTTAAGTTTAATGCCTTATTTTTTTTTCCATTTCTGGTACTCTCCTTGGACTTAGTGGGAAAAGTGAAGCAGCACATTCAAAGATCCCTTTGGCTGCCATGCAGCCCTGTTGATTTATCATCAATAGGTAAACAGAAACCCTGCTTTTCTTTTTTTAAATTCATGCTTGAGATCCTTCTTTTTAAAACAACTCAGACAAAAGTAGCTCCATAGGCTTTGCAGATCCTTTTTGGAGTTGTTTCCTTCTATTTATCTAATAATCTGGGTATCTCTAGTCCAAGCAAGCAAACAAGAGAGCCCCCAAAGTGCCGCAGCACCTCTCTCCATCAGGCATGACCCGCATCCCTCTCCATCCACACACCTGCTACTCCCTAAGCTAACATCCTCTCACTGCAACCTTTGGAGAAACTCTGCGTGAAACCAGTGGGTGTAGAAATAGCAGGTGACTCCATTTCAGCAGTTTTGGTGGCCAGAGAAGAATTATTGCTTCCTTCACTTTGTGGCTCTGGTAAGTGCCCAAGAGGTGTAGTCAAAAAATCAACACATTAGTAATCCAGCAGGACTGACTCCAGCTGTTTAACATGGCCCAGCTCAAATGTCACATCCTCGGTGATGCCTCCCCGACTCCTTTCCTCTCTTAGTCAAAGTTTCACTGTGCCCATGTGTTCCCATAGTCCTTTGTTCACACTAGTGCCAGTATACGTTTATCATCCACTGTTACTGTAATTTTTTTAAGACTGCATTTGAGTACAGTAGAGGGGCAAGATAAGAGTTTAAGGAGGAGAAATCTCGGGTGCCCATCCTGCTGTGCTACACTCAGCTTTGAGACTTTGGTTAAGTGAATGTCCTCTTTGAACCTCAGTTGGCTTATCTGTAAAAGAAACTGTGAACTTAATTAAAGGAGAGTAGATAATGCCTATAGCACAGAACCTGACCTCCAGAAGATATTTAACAAATATCAGTTTCTTTTTTTCCCCTTCCTGCTCAGGTATGGACCTGTCTCTTCCACACAACCACGACGCCTCTGGCTTATTAATCTGTTTAGCCTGTAGCACTAGAATAGTGCCCACTGTAGGTGTTAATACAAGTGAGTTGGCTGCTGGATGAAAGGAATCCCATACTGATTTCTAGAAATTTAGCCCAGCTTACTGGCCAACCTCATCCTGTAATGCATGTGGACTTCTGTTTTGGTTTGTCTCATTCTTTTATTCAAGCCCTTGATTTGCAGGTGATTAAGGGAAACAAAGCAGCTTAATTATGTCCACAGAGTCTTTGAACTTAAGAGTTACATGTGGACTTCTTGTTTGAAAAGCCATAAGTTATAAATGGAAGGACTAGATTTTCTTGGTAAAGAAAATTTGGGCTAAACTTTGGAGCCATTTGCGCTATTTGGGGACGTTTTTGACTACAATTGAGGTGTTCCCTCAGGAATGATCCTGCAGTACAAATATGGATTCACGATCAAGGCTTCTTGGCCTTCTCCCTTGGAAAAGCACTACTTTTGGCTCAAGAGAAAATAGTAACTTGGCAGATACTATACTGTTTTAAAGTCCTTTCAATATCTGAGTTAATTCCATGTCACCACACTTAGCTTGGAGCCAGTGATTCACAGGAGACACAGTGCACTTGCTGCCTGTGGTGTAACCAAGATGAGTTGATGGAAATCCCTTGTAAGATATCGGTTATATAGATATGAGATGTTGATGATGTGGGTACTTTGTATTTTTTGCACATCTTTTTTTTTAACCATCTCCTCCACCATGCTTTCTAGACCAGGGTCCACTTTGGATCTATATAAAAAAATCTAGCATTATCCGTCTTTCCAGTCACGTCAGCACCCACCACGAGACAGGCATTGTTCTAGGTGTTGTGGTTACTGTGGGAAGCATGACAAAGTTCCTGCCCTCAGGGAACTTACATCTTAATGCAACTATAAACTTCCTTTACTACCTTCTATTGAAGGTGTGTTGGCTTTCTTTGCCTTGCTTTCAGTTTCTCTATCTTTGAATTTCATTCATTGCATCTGGCACAATTGGTTTTGTGTCTTAGGGCTTTGACTTCTTTCCACTGGAGAGTTTGTTTTTCTTGAAGTGTGATATAGTTTTAGGCTTTTAGAACTAAATGAGCTTTGAGTTCATCTCTTCCAACAATGAGCCATGAAGATGTATTGATTTGTCTAATCAAATGGTGACACTGGTGGGTGGGGCCCAACCCTGACTACCAGGTCATTGCTTTTCACTTTCCATTACAGCTTCCCTGATCGCCCATCTCATGCTTACTCTGACACAGATTTCCTTTACTCAACAAGTATTTATGGATTCCGACTTGGTGCTAGGTCCTACTCTAGATATTGGGGGTAACAAAGGCAAATCCTTTCTGCCAGGATATAGTCTCATTTCATTTTGCTTATTCCTCTCACTTTATTTTAAATATCTTCATATTATAACAGGATTTGCATATATATCTCAGCCATTATTTCTTAGTTTTTTAAATTTCAGATATTTTAAAAATTTCAGTTTTACCTTTGTTCTTATCCATAAATATGCTGTGTATTGGTTTAATTCTCTTTTAGATATGCCATTTTATATGGTAAATAGGTATATATAAACTAGCACTCTTCAGTTAGATTTTTCTAAAAAGGTCGATACCAAATTTTAAATTTCAAACAGTCATTTTTCATGTTTCCTAGCTAGATGCAATAATCCCTTCTTACCACCAAGTGACTCTTGGGTATGCAGCCATGGTTTGAACCTCAACTGCACACTAACTCTCCTTGGGAAAACTTTAAAGACTATTTGGAGCCTGCATACTTGTGTGGTTAAAAATCTCCCATAGAGGGGAAGGGGGAGGAGAAAGGATCAAAAAGAGGGTGGGGAGAGCAGAAGGGACTATGGTGATGGTGCATGGGTGAATTGGTGGTGGAAATTCTTTGGGGTCTACACCTGAGAAAAGAAAACAAACATTGTAAAACAAATGAACAATGATATACATATAAATAAATAAATCAATTAAGAAAGAGAGACAAAAAAATCTCCCATAGAATTCTAACATTAGGTGGAGACTCACTAGTCAAAGGCTGTTTCGTTTCTTCCATAATTTTCCCCTTTCCCAAATCTTTTGAAACAATAGTTTATATACTAGCCTCTCTATCTTTTTTTTAAATTCAAAGCCACAACTATATGTGTTTTACCAGCGGTAACATAACTACAACTTCCATTAAATGTACCAAACCCTATCTATGTATCTGTGTTTCTGTACTGATTTTATGAAACTCTCCCTAAAAACAATACTTTTATTTATACCCATTCTGAAAAACTGACTCTGCTTTTCCCCCCATGTTTTATATCTGGGGTTCTTTATGCACATACAATTTCATCCCATGTTCTTACTGGAAGGTGCACTTTTTCCATGGCTGTGACATTCATGTTTTATTTAATCTTTTCAGAACCCTTTTAGTGCCTCATTAAAAAAATTAATTAGATTAATTAATTTATTTTTACAATGTATGCTTTCTTTTCTCAGATGTAGTCCCCATAGAATTTCCGCCACCCGTGCACCACCACCATAGTCCCTTGTGCTCTTTCTGCCCTCATTTTGATCCCTTTCCTTCCTCCTTCCCTGCAGGATGTCTCTGAGTTCTGGTTGTCTGTTTATTTTTGTTTTGTTGTATTGTGTTTCTAATTGTATTTTTTCCTCCTTACTTGGTTCCCCTATATTCCTCCTATAAGTGAAACCATCTGATATTTTGCTTTCTCCTTCTGACTTATTTCACTGAGCATGATCTCTTCTAATTCCACCCATGTTGCTGCAAACGGTGTTAGTTATCTTTTTTGATTGTTGAATAGTATTACATTGTGTATATGTGCCACATCTTCTTGATCCAGTCATCTGTTTTGGGGCATTTGGGTTGTTTCCAAGTATTACCTGTTATAAATAGTGCTGCAATAAACACAGGGGTGCAGGTATTCTTTTGAATTAATGTTTCTGTGTCCTTTGGGTAGATCTCTTGGAGTGGAATTGCTGGGTCATAAGGTAGCTTCATTTTTAGTAGTCTGAGGAAACTCCACACAGCTTTCCATAGCTGTGGGACCAGTTTGCATTCCCACCAGCAGTGTAGGAGAGTTTCTTTTTCACCGCATCCTTGCCAGCATTTGTTGTTGCTGTTTTTTTTTAATGTGTGCCATTCTTACTGGCGTAAGGTGGTATCTCATTGTGGTTTTGATTTGCATTTCCCTGATTATGAGGGATGTTGAACATTTTTTCATATGCCTGTTGAGTGCCTCCTTTTTTCCCCTTTGCTGTGTCAGTCTCAGTGTTACTGTGCTCTTTCTAGGGACGTGGAATTTCAGTTTCTTACTGTGGGCTACTGTGCATATTATCTTCATTTTCTCCCTTTCATTCATTTTCCTGAAACTTTCCTGCCTCCTTACCTCTTCTCCAATTAAAATGGAGTCCTCTGAAGCCAGGGTTTTGTTATTCAAAAACGAAACAACTTTCTAATTTTTCCCCACTGTTTTCTTGCTACATATTATTTATTCCCAGTGTGTGTGTATGTATTTTCAGGATGGAAACTCAAAATGAGTATTCATCTATTCTCTTTCCTATCTCATCTAAAACCGTCCTGCTGTCATCTTTTCATTCTTTTCGTTTTCACTAACTAACTTCTTCCCAGTGAGTTACATGTGTATGACTTCTCCAGTTATGCATGTGACACATAACCCCATTTTACTCCTACATTCAAAGTTTCTGGAAAATATTTATCTCTCCTCTCCCCTCATCATAGATCTCATTCACGATCATATTTTTGTCACACAAATGCCTACTCTGTAAATTCATAACTGTTTAATTATATCACATGATCATGCTCTTTTGTTCATTGAGTAAGTGAGCTTTGGATCCAAAGCTTCCTGGCAGCATCTCCATCCATATCATCATTTTCATGAGTATATATCCTCTCTTCTGGTTAGAGTTTCTCTAAACAAACCCTATTCCTCTGTTGCTCTGGGAATCGCTACCAGGTCGGGACTGTAGGTGATGTGGGTCACTGAGGGTAGGTGCCAGGGCAGAGTGTAAAGTCCTGAGCATCAGTATTACAGAGACACTATGTTTCATGCCTGGTTTTGTTTTTTTTTACACCTTCTGGTCCTTTCTTTGGACTTACTTGCAGTTCCCCTAGTCAGTTCTTGGTTTCACAGGATATCTTTTTCCTGCCCTTAGTCTGTGCTGCTCTATTGATGATTGCTTCCTGTGTGAAATTGGTGGGCTAGCTGCCACCAACTCCCAGCTGTGCAAACTAATTTATCCCTGGAGCTTGGCATCCCTGGGCACTTACACATTGTTTTTCCTGCTCACTCTACTAGGAACTGCAAATAGACCAGTTGCCTCAGATTCCTTCTTCTTTTCCTCACTAGCATATGGTATGGTCTAACCTGGTGAAACTGCGTTCCAGTTTCTCTGAGAAAAGAGACTCTCCAATAAGCTGAATGCAGAAAATGAGAAATAGAGACATCTACTCTCTTTTATTCAACAGCTTTTTGTTCAGCTCTTGATCTAAGCCTGGCACTTTCCTAGTATATATTGAAGTTACAAGTATAAATAGAATTTTGGCTATGACCCTAAGGAACTTTCAAATTAATGGAAGAAACAGGAAGTATAGCCATAATATATAAAGTATATCAGCAAATGATTATTAAAAAAAAGAATAATCCAGTGCTGAAGAGAACAGGCTTTGTAGTTAGAGAGACCTGCACTTAAATTTGGACATTATTGCCCAAGAACAACATGGTGTGGGGCAAGTTACTTAATGTTTCTGTACTTTTCCTTCCTGTTGATGAAATGAATCTAAGTGACAGTTTTGTAATTTAAGGTTGTCATGAAAATTAAATGGGTTTGTAGAAGTTATATGCTTAACTCAATGCTTAGCCCTTTATAAGGAACTGACTATTGTCAGCATATGCTGGTTTTAAAAATGATAGAGGTGTGTACAGGCTGTTATGGAAACCTGGAGTGTCAAGGAGAACTTCTGGGATGGGGTGACACTTGAGTTGAGATTTGAGAAACAAGTAGGCAATAGTTAAAAGAAGAGAAGAAAAGGAATTCTCAGTAGAGGGAGCAGTATGTGTGAAGACATGGGTGTGTGAATATGATGACTGCATAAGCCCCAGGTAGTTCATTGTATATGGTGGATGCAGAACAGTCCTTGATTGGAAGATGATGATGACCAAGTAAAAGAAAATGTTAAAACTTGTCAACAAAGAAATTCTGCAACAACAAAACATATATTACTCATTTGAGAGAGATTGCAACCTCAAACTTCCAAAGATATCTACGAAGCTATACCACTGAAGTATGAGGCAGAATGAAAAGGTGGCAGAAATGAGGGCATCCTGACACTCAGTTCAAAATGTAGCATAAAAAAGACATTGTTGTCTAATTCAAAGGGTCAGAAACTTCCAACCTGTACCTTCCCTACTGACTCATGACCCCAAAAGCCATCTCCACCACTACATTAAACATTCAGTCAGTCCCTCTCCCTGCATTTTGTTATCAGACATGTAAGCATGTAGGTTAAGGTCTTAATGGAAGAGTGGAGAAACTTGGTGCTGTGACACCTGAGCTCAGCAGCTGTGTGTGAATGACCTGCAGACAGAAAAGCAATACTCCTTGTCCAAGTAACCTAGACATGGCTGTGCTGTGTCCTGTAGACACCCAGGGTTGAATTTGCACAGTCATTGCCAGAAAAGCTCACCACACCCACATGTCAAAACAAACATGATATCCAGGGGAGGAAAATCAAGGTTTCAGTTGCTTCTTCTCTTCTGTCTCCAAATCCCAAGAATACAGTGAGTTTTAATAACACTTCTAAAATGTCAGGGAAAAAAATCTTACTTTAAAATATGTTGGAGCAACCAAGGGGGTCTTTTGTAGAGTCTAATTTCAATTCAGGTCCCTCAGGGATGGTAAGGAGTGCAGGTGTGCCTTGCTTTAAGAAAATGCAATGAAAAAAATCAAACACAGAATAGAGACTTTAAGAGATGATTATTTGTATTGTAATATAGGGTTTTTTTCCCCCTGAATCATAAGTTTGCTTGAAAACAGACATTTTTTAATGAGTCAGTTTTGCCAATTTGGTAAAGTTGGAAAAAGAGTATTAAGAAATTTTGTGTTCAGGGATTAAATGATTATTTTTATTGTTTTATTTTCAAAAACAAAGACTACGAAATGTGGGGCATCATTGAGAAGGGAAGTCATATTCATTTAGCATTTATTATGAGTGAGGTAATCTGTATTATCTGATGGGGATAAAATTTATTAGAGCATACTTCTAATTTTATTTCCTTCCTTCCTTTTCATGGGCTCTTTTGTGCAACTTCTCTTTTCTTCTCCCCTGTAAGAAGATATTTGAGTTTGCCATCAGTTTCTTATGATTTTTGAACACAGAACAAGGAAAATGCTTAAGGGAGAGAAGACTCGATAGATCAGGAGGAAAGGAATGAAGAACCAAGAAAATAAGCTGATCCAGACTATGGTCTTAGGGAATACTTGGCAAAACTATAGACCAGTGAGGGTCTTGGTTGGAGTTCTAGAGAAGTTATATGGGGTTGTAGAAAACTGGAATTTTAAGAAATCAGGCTTTAAGTTACGAGTTAAATTTTCTTCATGTTCTCTAAGAGATGCAAAGAAATGAAAAATTTTAAGTTGCTTTTGAATTCTGGATTTTAAATGTGGTAATTCATTGAGATTGTGTAGTAGGAAGGTCTGATATTTGTTTGATCTCATTGAATCTTGTAATTACCATATGAATTGAACGTTTCATTTTCAGAAAAACAATTCTGTTACAGAGACCTGCCTATATTACACAGCTATTTTATAAAAAGCCTAGATTTAAAAATAGGCCTGTTTTTATTCTCAAAAAGACAAGTGATAACAGGGGTTGCCAAAGGTGTCAAGAAAAGGGAACCATTGTATATTTTTGGTGGGAATGTGAATTGATGTAACCATTATGAAAATAGGAAACAGGTTTCTCAAAATATTTTAAAAGAAGAACTCCCATATAATCCATATGCTCTAGCCCCCCACTTCTGGGTGTATATACACAAAGAAATGAAATCAGGATTTGCACCCCCATGTCCATGGAATCATTATTCATAAGACTTTAGATATGGAAACAACTTTAGTGCCCGTGACAGATGAATGGGTAAGAAAATGTGATGTATACATGCAATGGAATATTATTTTTGCCATGAAAAAAAGGAAATCTCACCATTTGGGAGATTGGCCATGAATGAACCTGGCAATTTCATGTTGAATGAAATAAAGTCATCACAGACTAATGCTGTATTACCTCAATGCTTTATGAAGTATAAATGTTGCATTAATAGAAGCAGAGAATAGAATGTTGGTCACCAGGAGCTTGCGGTGGGGAGGGGTAGGGTAAATGGACAGATGTTGGTCAAAGGTACAAATTTTCAGTTTTAAGGTGAGTAAATCTGAAGATCTAATGTATAGCAAGGTGCCTATAATTAAAAATACTGAATTAAATACTTGAAACTTGCTAAGAGAATAGATATTAAGTATTCTGGTCATATACACACAAAAATGATACTATATGAGGTGACAGATTTGTTAACTTGATTGTGGTAATAATTTAACTAGCATAAACATTAAATCATAACATTGTATATCTTACAAAAAATCATGTTGTACAACCTAGTACTTTCACTTTTATTTGTTAATCATACCTCAGTAAAGCAGGGGGAAAAGAACTATAGAATGTAACCAAAAAAAAAAAGAAACCTCTTATTGTATTAGTTCTATGTGTTCAACTACTCTTCTTTATTTTCTGGGATTTCTTTTTTATTTCTTCTCTAAATAACTTTGGAAATAATCCTGCTTTAATTTTTAATTATTCAGAAATATTGCTTATTTTTTCTGTTAAACCAAAGAAAAAATGTGTTTTGATTCTTTTCTCTGTAAAATGAATATTTTGATGTTTTTCCTATCACCACTCCCCATCTTCCTTTCCCTGTAAGTTTGTATACCTTTATGATCACATTTGCTTTATCTATATTCTTTTTTAATAGTCATTTTGATGTTTACACTCACATTTTATCAACTATAATTCTCAGTTCAGCCCTGTAAATAGATCTTTTTTTAAGATTCTGGCAATAGGTTGCTTGCTGATCAAATCACTGTCCTTTGTTATAGTGCTGTATCTTTATGCATTTTAATGTGCTTTCATAACATTACTAGTGGGAGGATGCACAGGAAAAGAGGACATGTAGCAGAGCTAAATATACATATTAAGAGAAAGCTAATAGATAAATAGCAATATAATCTTATTATAGAAGAAAGAGCTAAAACATTTAAAAGTAATCTTGGGGGAAGGTAAAGGTGAGATAGACTACTATTTTGCATTACCTGCTTTAAAATATGTTCGATTTATAAAGTAGGTATGTGTATATGTTTTTAAAATAAACAGATACACGCCAATAGTCCTGGTTTAAGCAATAAATATGGAATAAATGTGGATGAATCTGTGATCTAGCGGGGCTGCTCTTTCCCCTCCTGTGAAAAAGCATATGATCCTCTAAGCTGGAGGAGGGGAGAACTGGTGAACACTAGGGTAGGTAGAGCTGGTGAACGTTCTCAAGATCCAGGTCCTACAGCTGCCCTGCTCTCCCATCCTGGAGAAGCCGAAGGAATGGCCACGGAACCCCAGGCAGATTTGGGGATCCAAATACCATTCACCCTCTACCATCCACCGAGAATACTTTGAGTCAACCTGATTTACCTGGAACTGACTAGATTAAATTTGTCATTGAAAGGCCTTCCCACCACAAATTTTCAATTGCTTGCCCAATTGCCCCTTTCTTCTTCTTGCATTACCTGGTGGGAAAGGATGATCAGAGTGTAAAGGCGTTTTCCAGGTAATCTTGTCTGCTGCTCTTCACCCCCACTATAGTTGAAGATGTCACGGATCATATGCCCCCACCTTCTTTTTTTTTATTATTTTATTTTATTTTTTTATTTTTTTTATTTATACATACAAGCTAGCGTACAGGTCAGAGGCGTGGGGCAGCGAGAGGGTTCACCAGAAACAGAGCGGGGAGCAGAACAGGCAGATCAGAAATACACTGCTGAGGGGAGCAGCGGGCAAGGCAGGAGAGGTCTGCCGCGCCATGTGGGATTCTCCCTGGCCGGGCGTCGAACTCGTGTCGCCGCTGCCGACAGATCCACAGTGCAGCGCTTAACCGCTGCGCCACCAGGGAGGCCCCATATGCCCCCACCTTCTAGCTGAGGAGAGCACTTAGGAGGTAGGAAATGCTTAAGACCAGAACAGTACAAGGCATAAGTAAGAAACATGCCCGTTTTCCATTAAGGAGATTAACTTCTCTGTTGAGGTTGTTGTTACAGGACTAGGTGGGGGCTGCTTGGGGCCAACTCGTGCCTTTTCTGACTGGGTGGGCATTGCCTCCTCCCAGCTCCCATCTGAAGCAGGCTGTCTCTTCTTCAAACCTGCCTTCCCATGATGAGTTCAGATTGATCTGAGGCTCTGCTTTAAGTGGTGACACAATAGGGTGAGAATCATGAATCTTTGTATTTAGAACATTAGTAAGTGGACCAGGGAGCACTGTGCCCATCTTTACTATAGCTGTTCCGTGAGGCCAGTCCCCTGTTGAATTAAAGCGTAATTATATTTTATGATAAAAATACTATCTTACACTGGTTTCCCATAGAGCATGTTTATCTCTTATTTATATAAACCCAGAGCCAAACATAGTGCCACAGGGTGACAAATATAGTAAGCATTTAATGAATAGAAAAAAGAAAACTAAAAAACGTCATAGAAGCAGATGCAAATACCTACAGTTAAATTTACAATAGACTATAAGGTGCAATGAAGAATGTCAATGAAAATTAGTTGAGAATAGTTGCAGCTGTTCATTTGTTTTTTAATCAGTCCTTCCTTCCCTGCCACTCTCTCTCCTTTTTCTTCTTTTTTTGTAATTTTTACTGTGGCAATTTTAAAACAAGCACAAAAGAATTGTCCAATGAACTCACAAGTACCTATCAATCAGTTTTAATAACTACCCATTTTTCTATTTCATCATTTTCAAACCCCGTTTTTCTTATACTTTGTTGGGGTATTTTTAAGTTGAAACCCAGACATTGTATGATTTCCTCTACAATTATTTTAGTATGTATGTTATCCATAAGAGGTCTTTTGAAAACATACAACACAATACCATTATCATAGCCCCCAAAATTAATCATTAGTCCATGTAACTAATATGTAACTGTTAGGTTTTCATCTCTTCTGGGTTTTTGTAAGATTTCATTTTAAGTATTATTTTGTGGCTTAAGATGAGTGCTTTCCTACTCTAGATAGCTAACCTCCAACACCCTTCCCTCCAAACCCAATTGAGTACTTGTAATTAAATGAATCTTTCACATTTCCATTAGTTCTTTTGCGGTACATTTCAGGAGCCCTTGAAATGTGTCCAGCATTACTAAGGGCTCTGGAGCTATCGTGGTGAATAAGATGAACAGGACCCTTGGCCTCAATGAGCTTACAGTTCCAAGGGGCATATGTCCAGCTTGGCTGTCCCTCTAACATGTCCTAAAAGCAATCTTATCATCTTGCCCCTAAAAGCAAACTCTCCTGATCCCAGAGTCTGAAGGTGACTCACCATTCATCATACTTCTCAGGCTCTTTATCCTCCACATCTATCAGCCCCCAAGCTGGTTGTTTTTCTTCTGGAATGTTTTCCATTTTCATCCTTTCCCCCCAGGAAGACAGCCTTCTGTGATGGAGAAAGTCAAATAGACCGTGTACAATTTACAGAGGTCTTGGTTACTTTGTGGGAGAACCTGAGAGGAGGAGTTCAGCAGCAGCAACAAGGGTCTGAAGTCCAGTAGAGGAGCCTGCCTATGGCGGGGAGGTGGGGAGGTACGGGAATGATGGAAATACCAGGACCTGGGTGGTGGTGGTGCATAGAACTTGAAAAGCAGCACCCTGAATCTGTGCGACCAGTGTGGAAGGAAGGGGGGCATGCAAAAATGAAGTCAAACTGTAACCAGGAATGTTGAGTGTGAGACAAGGGCAGGTTGAGGTGAGGCTCTGGTTGATCCATTTTTAATTTTTTTGGGAAGCAGAGACTCAGAGTTTGATCACCTTTTACCTAATAGTTTTCTATTGCTCTGTATGAAATTACTACAAGTGTAGCAATTTCAGTCCAAGCTCATTTATTATCTCATAGTTCTGTAGGTTGGAGCTCCAAGCAGCTTGGCCGGCTTCTCTGCTCAGACTCCCCCGGCGAACGTCCAGGTGTTAGTCAGCCAGAGGTCTGATTTGGAGGCTGGGGAAATCAGCAATAATTTTTCTAACCCCCTCAGGCTGCCCAATAGAGAAAAAGACAACCTTTAAAGTGATGGGGTCGGGGGGGGGGTGTTTCTTCTCCCTCTCAGTTTTCTCCACTGTGACGCTGACACTAACAATGAACATAATCTGTCTACTTGTTTCCTCACCTTATATCTCCTTACTTAACATAAGAGACCAGTTTCTCTATTTATTAAAAAAAGCACATAGAATTATTTTCTAGGCTTGAAAAGATTAATGCTTTGTCTGTGTGCATGTGTGTTTTTATTTAAATTAAATTCTTGTAACTTCATGACCTCATCCCATTGAAAACTGAGATGCTGGGACCCTATTGCCTTTTCTCATTGATCTGAGGGCCATCTGGAATATTTAGTGCATTTAACACTTTATCACATCAACAGTAAACTTTCTAGTTAGTTTTCCTTTTTCTTAGTTTACAAAAATTATTAAAAATAAGTCTTTTACTATTAGATTCCCCAGCCTCCCTTTCTGACCACTTTTTCTCCAAGGCTTCAGGAGGTTGCTAATTATGATTTTAAGTTCTGAATTTACCCTGTGAAAATGACTGAGGATTTTGAACAGGCTAAATGATTATACCACATATGTGAATGAACATTGCATGAATGTATTGCTCAGAAGAAGAAAACAACCCTCAATTTTCTTTCACACCAGTGGGGACCCTGTTTACTTTTCTTAACATAGGTCTGTAATTAGTGCCAATTGTTATTCTGAGAGTTTTAGGAAAAAAATTCCCTGCAGCTTCTTTTGGGATGCAGTAGTTGGCTTGGATTTAAAATAATACATTTATTAGAAATTAAAATTTGATCCAAGTATCTTGAACACCAATGACAGTCTTAAATAAAGAGTTTTTGGAAAACAAAGAAATACTTGCAGATATTTCAAGATAACATCCACAGGGCTAAATACTATTATCTGGTCAAACTGAGATGCCAAAATTGACTCCTATATTTTCAGATTAATTTCCCAACTCACAATCCATTTGAATTAGTGCTGACTTTTAAAAGATAATGCCCTCAAAAAGCTACCTACTTCAAAAATTATTTTTACTTAAGGCCTTCTGATATTTAAGTGTTGTGCTCTATTTTATCAAGTACTTGCATTAGCTAAGGAGCCTGGAGCAGTTTTAGCACATGTGTGTTTTCCATCTTTCCCCTCTTCCTCTTCCCCTTAGCAGATCCAGGCAAGGTAAAAGCAGTGGTGATAGGAATGCCTGCTCTACATTTGGTATTCAGTATAGACTTTGAGTAAATGAGTGAATGGATGAAGGAATGAGGATAGCTCAAAAGCAAGCAGACTGAATTCTCCTGGAATGGTTTTTGTCTTCTTTGCGGCAGCAGGTGATTTGCAGGAACCAAGAACAGAACAGCTGCCTCCCATCGCCTTCCCCACACCCCCAGCAGTAGGTGTTGCCGTGACCTCAGTCTCGCTGGCACTTACTGCACAGGGAGGATGTGCAGGTTCAGAAATCTTGTGAAATAAAGTCAAGAAAATTTACAGGATGCCTGCAGGGCAGGGGGTACCAAAAAGACCAAATGGGAGTTTATGTAGTGACTGTACCGACAAAAACTTCCCCTGGTGGCTGGCTGTGAAGTCTAGAATTTGGCTCCTAATGTCATCAAGAGTGACACATGTTATTAATGGCACTGCTTCCTGGAATCTGCTTCATTCTTGCAAGTCTCTCCCCTCCCCTCAGTTCCCTTCCTCTCCCTTCCCAGCTCCCTCCCCCTCCCTCATGTTCTCACATACACTCCCCATCTTTCCATGGTGAAGGTCAGCAGGTGCAGAGAAGGCAGCTTTGCCGAGGGTCTGCTGAGGTCGAGGGCCCGTTCCTTCTCTGATAGGCACATTCATGAACTCGGAATCGTACTCCAAGAACTTCTAAAGATGATTCTGCATCAGAATGAGGTACTTTGAGTTTTTTGGCATTTCTAAGCTACCGGGGAGGGAAGGGACAAAAAGGTGGAAATGAATCACTTCATGTAAATAGAACTTCAATAGCACTTTTCTGGAAAAAAACAGAAACAGCCCATCATAGAAACGACAGTCACTGTGCCAAGAGGGAAGTGAGCAGGGAGCAGTTTGAATATGTACCAGGTCACCTCCTGGAGGAGCCTGGTGTTGTCCATAGGCCAAAAAATAGGGATATTCAGGCAGGAAAAGTGAGAAAGATGAATATGTGAATAAATATGATGAGAATCATGATCAATACTGGCCTAAGGGCCTGATAAAACAGCTGGGTAGGGAGATTTTAACGAATTTCCTTCCTCCAAGAGCTTTAAGTTTCTGGAATTGTTGTTATTATGATAATATACAGAGAAAATTTTACAGTGGCTCGTGGTTAGGGTGTGCTCCTTGTCCAGACAGGGCTGCTTGGGTCTCGATTTGATGAAACTGTTTCCGCACTTGAGCTGTACTGCCAGGTTCAACATTTCAAGTGCTGTCTTGATGTCTTTGAAACTGACAAGTCCCAAAGGTTTCACTTGAGCACCCCTTGCTCTCGGCAGATATGCCCCCACCCAGTGGAAAAGGCGCCCCACCCTGCTAGTTCCTCCATCCGCCAGATCACTTGCACTTATTCCAGGTCTCAACCTAGCAGGCTTCACTTCCCTTACAGTCTGTAAAATTATTCAAATGGGCCATGGAAGAGAGGGCACCTCACCCTCTTGATACTTCAAAACCTGCCTCCCACAGCCCTGGTTGTTTAGTCTATTCCCAAGAGCAGCGCCTGTGTGGCCAGTCTAGCAGGCAGTGTCTTCCTCCCCTAGGCTGTGAGTGTATGTGACTAATAAATTTCTGTCTGTCTTATCTATTCAACATCAAGGGTTGTATGTTTAGCCATCTCTTGCTAGTGAGGGCAGGGGACACCTCCTTCACAACAGGGCTGCTGCATTGTGATTTATAAAAAATATATTTGCTCATTTGGTTGACCGAAATTTATTTCTCATATATATTCGATCTTATCCACAGTTTCTAGCTCATAGCTCCCAAAACCCTTGGGGTTTTCCGATAAGAGCAAAGGAGCATCTTTTGTAAAATTGGGTCTGTTGTCCTCTGTTCCTAAAATTGCTTCAGAGCCATAAAGATGAAAGGAGTGTCTTGTTATTCTTAATAAGCCATTTTCTACCACAACTGAGTTTATGTTAACAGGGTAACTGAAGTACCTCAGTTGAGGGGAGGGGGCTGATTTCCAGGTGATCCAACCATTAATAGAGGGTTGGAACTTTCAATCTCAGTCTATGACTTCTGGGGTGAGGGGCTGGAGGTTGACTCAATCACCAGTGACCAATTAATTAATCATGCCTGTGTAATGAAATCTCCATAAAACCCAAAAGGAGAGAATTCAAAGAGCTTCCACGGCTGGGAAACAGAGTACTTCCACGGGCCACGGTGCTGTGCCTCACATTGTGAGAACAAAAGCTCCTTGTTCAGGACCTTGGCCTGTGTATTTCTTCATCTGGTTGTTGATTTGTATCTTCTAATATCCTTTGTAATATATTGATAATCTCATGAGTAGGTAGGCTTCCTGAGTTCTATGAGCTGCTGTAGCAAATTAGTCAAACCAAGGATGGGACAGTGGGAACCTGCGGTGTTAGCCAGTCTGTCAGAAACACAGAAAACACCTAGACTTGAAATTGGCATCAAAGTGGAGAATAGTTCCATGGTACTGAGCCCTTAACCTGTGGATCTGATGCTCTAGTGTATATACAGATATCCGTATATCTGATAAGTAGGTTCAGAATTGAGACGAATTGTAGGACACTAAGCTGGTGTTGAAGCATTACTTATCGGTGGTGGGGAAACCTCCACCCACACATGCTGGAATTGGGTGCTTTGCCCTTTTAAAGAGTGAACAGGAAGTTATGAAAACGTGTAGCAACATAACTTTTGGATGTTGCCCAGCACTTGGCTTACTCAGTGGTTAAAGATGTATTTAAATTTCTGGGGACACTCACCTGCAGATGCATGGAAAGTCAAAATATATTGAGAATAAGGAGCACAGTACTGACCTGATCCTTTAATTCTTGAAGCAAGCCCCCTGATTCAGACACCAGGCAAAAATTAGGAATCTGAGTTTATCCAATGAAAAACTGATTCTTCCTTACTCTCTCTCTGAACACCTGTCTTTCACCAAGGTAAAGCACAGTCTTCAAGACTTATGGTGTTATAAAATCAGCTCTTTTTCCTGTCTGGGAAATATAGCACTCAAACCCTCTTGATCATACCGCTTAGGATGAATTAGATAGACAAACATCAATATAGAAAAACAATGAAAACACTGGTTGAATTAAACTAGAATTCATGGATGGAACTAGAAGGGATCATGCTCAGAGAAATAAGCCAAAAGGAAAAAGAAAAATATCGAATGGTCTCACTTATAACAGGAATATAGGGGAACCAAATACAAGAGTGTCAACCAGGGAGAGAGGGGGAGGATTGGGGCTCAGAACGGGGGAGAGGGGAGCACAAGGGACTGTGGTGATGGTTCACGGGTGAATTGGTGGTGGGAAACCTACAGGGAATACACAGTAATGTAAAAGACACAAATAAAAATAAATAAATAAATAAAAATAAACTAGAATTCAGAAATAAGGTGCTGCGTTCAATGTTTTCATCTTAATAAAAAGAGCCACAATGCTAAACAGAGGTTAAGTTGCACTGACTGCAGTGATTACTTTATATTTGGTGGTGTTATTCTCAGTGTCAAAGAATATTTGGTTCTCTTTTTCTTCATATATAACCTCAAACACATCAGCCTGTGGAATATTTTCTTTAAACTGGTCAATTTGGTGGAGCAATTTATTTAAAATCAGTTTTTTAAAAATATAGTTTTCTCTTTACTCCACAAATGAGTAATGCAAGCTGTGATGTGGAGCTATAAAGTCATTGCAAAAAAAATTACACAGCAAAACTGCTATTTTTGGCTTTTAATTCCTACCAGTTTGCCAACTTGTTGCAAGTTACACTTATCAAGGGATCATACACTTTTTCCATCTTGTTTCATCTTGAACCCTAAAATGCTAACAGAGTCCATGAATGGTATTTGATTTAATTAGTTAGTATTGCTATTGCCCACAACATCTCCCCACTCTAAATATCTCTAAAAATAAGCTGCTTTTGATTCCAACTTTTAAGTGACATAAATTGTATTCACAGGAGAAAAAAAGCATTATTCACAGGAGAAAAAAGGATTACTTAAGTTATCTATAATGTATCTGTTTATATTTCTAGCTGGTATGCTTTATCGTACATTTCTTAGTTTATATTATAAAAGGATAGATCTATAATAAGTTAGCAGAAACCACAGGCATTCCTTTGAAATAACACTTAATGGGAAATGTTTTTTAAGAAGAATATTTAAGGTTTACAAAAATGAATTTTTAAAGAAGTAATTTTATTGTATTCACTCCCTTGAAATCTGAGACATTGAAATTAAACATTATAATATATAGTACACAGGTGCAGTTGCCTTTTTTTTTTTTTTGCAAGCAGGAGGTTTTAGTGCATATTATTTGGGTCATTGAAATTAAACAATTTTAAACTATTTTACACAGAAAAAGACCTCCTCCAAACAAGAGGTAGATTTATGTAAAAAATGTTATTTAATAGTCAAGTCTTTATTGGCCAGAATTCAAAGGAAACAATTGCCAAATTCAGATATGAAGTTCAACAGAGTGTGTGGAGGGCAGAATTCTAAGATGGCCTTAAAGATTCCTTTTTTCTCAGTTCTCCATGGAGTATGGGGTTATGTAACCCCTGGGAATGGCAATATGATGAATTTTACTCCACGATTTGGTTGGGTTGCCTGGCACAGTTGACCTCATAGAATGCAGATTCTCTATTTGAGCCTGACCTAACCACACAGCAGAGGTCACAGAAGAGAAAGTCAAAGACGAAGCAGGAGAAGGCGTTGATGCCCTGTTGCTAGCTTAATGATGAAGAATGTCAAGTGGCAAAAAATAATGGGCAGTATCTAGGAGTTCTGGCTTAAAGCTAGCAAGGAAATGGGGACCTCAGTCCTACCACTGCCTGGAGCTAAATTATATGCAAAAGAATGAACCTAGGAATTTAGTGTACTATGTAGACATTGATTTATAGTGATGCATACGGGAAACTTATACATTGTTATAAAGCAATGTTATGTCAATTAAAAAAAAATTCAAAGGAGGCCTTGGGAGCAGACATTTTCCTAGAGCCTCCAAATAATAACCCAGTGCAGCCAACACCTTGATTTTGGCCATGTGAACCCTGAAGAGAGAGCCCAGCCATGTCGCAACAGACTTCTGACCTAAAGGAGTAGGAGCTGCTACATAGGCATTGTTTTAAACGGCTAAATGTGTCATTTTTGTTATACGGGAATACAAAGCTAACCCAGAGCATAAAATTATATTTTATGTGAAATATAAATGAGAAAACGTATTTGTTACTTATCTGCCATTTTTCATGGGAGAAGAGATGAGAAGGTAGGACAAAGCACAGTCTAGTTCTCAACTCTCTGGGGTGAAGCACTGGTTTTATTTACTTTCAGTCCATCTTGAGTTGATACTTTTACAAAGTACAATAAAAGTCAGTATAAAAATGAAAGTGGAAAGATACCCAAAAATCAATCCCAAATTTGTTATTGTTTGAGCCAAATAAAGCTGCTTTGTCAAAATGCTATAAATGTTTATAAGTGCTTCTTCTCAATTTTTATACTTTTCACAGATCAGTAACAAACAGTCCATGTACCAGGTCTGGTCTCTGGACCACATTTTGAGTAGCACCACTGGTTTAGATTACATTAAATTTGAAGGTTTCTGAGGCTAAAAATATTGGCCTGTCTTCAGACTTTGGAGTAAAAATTTAGCCATTTGTGTGTTCTCAGCTGCTTTTAAATCAGAATAATTAGAGAAACCAATATTTTGGCATGAAAACTCTTTTATCACCAAAGCACTAAATTATAATGAAAATGAAAAAATGGTTTATATGATCTTGACAGAAATAGACTAAAAATATTGTCTGTGCGTGTATGTGTCCTGAGGCTTTCGAAAATGACATTAACTTACAGATCCTTTCAAATAAATGAAAATTCTTCCCCAAGTTGACCATTTCATGATAATATGGAGTAGGTCTCTATGCAGCCCCCATGCCCACTATTACTGAATTTAGATAACTGAATGGAAAACCACCAAGGCATGGAGTTGATATGTAAAAATGCACATTATGCCTCAGGAATTCTGCTTTTCATCATTACTCACTGATTTTTTTTGTTTTGTTTTTCAAATTTATGTTGAACAGTCAACCATATCCCTCAGTTTATTAATGATTTGAGGGAAAGTACATCTTACTTTCTTTTTTAAAAATTGTATCCTGCTTTGTTAAAGGTTTATTTATTTATGCATAGAAGAACTGGGGTGCAGGCCAGAGGTGTGGGGGGTGAGAGAACTCACCATAGACAGAGTGGGGACAGAACAGGTGGATCTACTAAAATACACTGCAGGCGAGACAAGAGAGGTCTGCTGCACCATGTGGGCTAGCTCCCTAACTGGGGATCAAACCCATGCTGCAGTGGCTGGTGATAGCTTGATAGTGCTGAGACTTTAACCCCTGCACCACCAGGGAGGCTTCTGTTTTATTGAGGTAACATTAGTTTACACACACTGCATAATTCCGGGATACAGGTTCATACTTCTTCAGATATATGTTACCACACCATGCCTACCACCAAAATACCAATAATTTTTCATCATAATGACTATGTTGAAAGTCAAAGTCAGAGACTGTATTAAAGATAACCATAAATAAATGACTTGACATGCATAAGGAAATGTCAGTAAGATACCTATTTATCGATAACTTCTCATCAGATACAGTGTAGACTAGATAGCATTTGGATAAGGTATTCAAGGTACTGAAAGAAAAAAAAATGTTAACCAAGAATATATCTAACAAACTAGCATTTTTTTAAAGCAGTAACCACATGGAAAGATGCTCAGCATCATTAACCATCAAAGAGATATAAATCACAAGCAGTATGAGATACAACTTCACTAGGATGGCTATGATCAAAGAACAGATAATAAAAAGATTGGTGAGGACACGGAGGAACTGAAACCTTCATACATGCTGATAACAGTGTAAAATGGTGCAGCCACCTTTGAAGATAGTTTGGAAGTTCCTCAAAAGATTAATTATTAAATATTTTTAAATATAGAAATTATTAAATATAGAATTGCCATAGACCTGATAATTCCATTCCTAGATTTATACTCAAGAGAAATGAAACCAGGCCTCCCTGGTGGCATAAGGGGTTGAGCACAGCACTATGAAGCTATCCTGAGCCACTGCAGCACAAGTTTGATTCCCAGCCAGGGAGATTCCCACATGGAGCAGCAGACCTCTCCTGCCTCACCCGCTGCTCCCCTCAGCTCTTTATTTCAGTTAATCTGCCTGTTCTGCTTTCCATTCTGTCTGGTGAATCCTCTTACCATCCCACACCTCTGGCCTACACCCCAGCTTGTATGCATAAATAAATAAATCTTTAAAAAAATTAAAAAATAAAGAGAAATGAAACCATTTATAAAAAACTAGTACTTAAATGTTCATAGCAGCGTTATTGGCAATAGTGAAAACAGTGGAAACAACTCAAATATTCATTGACTGATGAATGAAAAATAAAATGTAGTATACTCATATACAGGAATATTATTTGACCATAAAATGGAATGGTACATTGATATGGACAAACCTTGTAAGACTTATGCTAGGTGAGCTAAGAGCACTTATTTTGTGATTCCCCTTATATTAAATGTCTAGAATAGGAAAATTTATTGAAACTAAAAGTAGATTAGTGTTTGCCTAGGGTTGGGTGTAGGGAATATTTGGAGAGTGATCATTGATGGGTTTTGGGGAGAGAATAAAGAAACTATTCTAAAATTCGATGTGATAACAATTTCACAGCTTATATGAAATGTATAGTTTAAATGGATGAATGATATGTAAAATATTTCAATAAAACTTTTTAAAAAGTAAGTAAAAATAGAGGAATGGTTAGAGCATTTTAACTGAGCAGTTCTTAGTGATAGTGTTGGTTTGGGGAAGGGAGAAGACCTATGAATCATTTGGAAAGGTAAAGTGTAATTAGAGGGCATTTAAATGGATTGCTAGTCCTTAACGTAGTTATACCTCATTTGACAAATAATAAAAGAAATATTCATCCATTCATAATTCATTCATTAAATTAATGCAGTCATTATTTGTTTATTCATTCAACTATAATTCATTATCTGCAACATAGTAATGTTTAGGTCTGGGATTGTACCTGGATGCATTCCTGCCCTATAGTATTATATTTACTCTATCATAGATTTTGAGATCTGGGAGCACTTTGGGATCTTACTGTTTTCCAATGCCTCTTTCTATGGGTGCTTAAAAGGATACCAATGGATATCTAAAAGTATGTTGTGACTGAGTAGCAGAGCTGGTTTCTGATTTCTGTTTGAAGTGTCCATTTTATTTAACATGTTGAAGGGGTTAGTATCTTGGGTAAATTGCTACATAGTGGAAATGATCCAGGAAGGTAGGCAAATGGATATGTTACTATTCTGCTCTTAAGAATAATTGTCAATACACCTAAATATGTGAATGAAGATTTTACTTCAACTTTTCTTTTTTTGTGGTAAGAGAGAAGGGTATTTGTCTTCCTTTTAGTCATTTTCTATGTAGTTCTTAGTGAGGAAGAACTTGTAAATTGGTATAAAGTTAATGAATGTATCTGGCTTTTTGAATAGTGGTTGTGGTCTTGGTGCGTGGGAATGAGTAGGATGTGGATATTTGGCCAAACAGTAGATCAAAGCCACATGTGTGTACACAAAGTGATCACTTGCATTTCTGTATTAAATTTAATTTCCCAAAATAGACATTTGTCATTTATTTTGGCTCTTCATTCATTCTGGTTCAGCATTTAAACCCTTAGTAAAAGGTCAAAGGAATATTTGTTAAATTCCCTATCGTATGTGCCTTGGTGTGCAATAAAGGTTGTTTATGTGATGTTGATTTAGAGAGGTGTTGGGTTCAGAGAGCGGGGTCCTTGGGGTACCTCTGAGAAAAGTTTTATCAGAGCTCCCCTTTCAATGGCCAGCCTTGGGGAGTTTCCCCAGGAGGCAGAGACGTTTAGTTGCATTCAAAAGGGCAGGTTTACATAAAAAGGGAGGGGAAGTAAAGGACGCTTGCACAGACACGCAGGCAGAAAGGGCTGCCCCTGAAAGGGACAGGTTTGTTAAGAGAGAGGCCTGCATGGTCACAGGTGGGCAGCGATGGGCGGAGAGCTGCCTCTGCTGCTTTGCAAAGGGAGCAGGTTGGTGAAGACCAACACCTGCATAGTCTGTCACAGGTGGGCAGGAGGCTGCGGCATCTTGCCAGTGCAGAAATTGCATTGATAGAGTCTTTTCTTTGGAAGGGGGGGTTCCTTCCTCTGTGAGGTTGTTAACTGCCATTAAATTAATTATTTCTAGGGTTGGCACCTAAGGATTTTTTCTGTATTTGGTTTGACTAGGTCAGTTTGGAAGAACTGGTGATTCTTTTACAGTGGCTTCAATCTCCATATTCCCACCTGGTCTGCACCTCCATTTACTTTACTTTTTTGTATAACTTGTTTAATGACTGTGTTAATCATTTGTATACCTCCCTCCAGCTTCTGGCCTTTGCAAGCCAGTTTCTGGTCTTGTGATGCCTCCTTCTCAACTTTTCTACTCTTAGCCTCCATCATTACTATATTTGCTGATAGATAGATTTTTGCTTATCCAACCCTATTTACAGTAGAAAACAAGAACTCAACATAACAGGGATACTTACATTAGAATTTGATTCAGGAGTTCATAGCTCAAGAAATTAATAAGAGCCTTCTCTTTGTGGCTTCAGAGCCATTCTGCTAAGGCTGTTTCCTCACTGGACAAAGGTCTAGATTTTAGGGGGTTTTTCATGACTGCCTACCTTCAAATTGCTTCAATGATTTTGAGTTACCTGAGATCTTAATTAATTCCCCTTTTTGCTTAACTCGGCCAAAATCTCCCTCTGATGTTTTCAACTAAAGCTCTGAAGATACAACACTCTTGAATGTTTGTTTTCTTATCTTGGAAAATAACCATTCTCAGAGATGTGAAGTGACATCTCCTTTTTGTTTTTATTTTCTTTTTTATGGTAATAAGAGAGAATGAACAACTTTTCATGTGCCTTTTGGACATTTGTATGACTTTGGAGACTTTTAGATGGAAGATAGCCATTTATAATCACTCATTTGCTTTCTCTTTTAAAAAAATTAACTATAATCCACGTTATACTAATGATCCATGCTGTGAGTTATAGAACCATTTTTCTCTTAATTGAGAAGTATTCCAATTTGGATTTTCACCCTTAACACTTTTTAAATTCTCATGTCTTTTTGCATTAAATTTTTTTTTGTCTCATCTATGAAGTTTTATGTTAACATAAAAATTCTTTACTTGCTATAGCATCTTTATGCTTTTTAAGTTATAGCAGTCTTCACCCTCTATGCCCAAATTTTATTATTTTCACTTGCTTAATTTACCAAGAATTTTAGAATCATTACAGTTAGACAGTCACTTTGTGATTCGGTTCTAAATATACTTATGAATTTGAAGAGAGAGAAGATTTTGTTTTGAAAAGAGAATTAAGTGTTGAAATTTCCCTATTAGAATTCTATCCCTGTCCCGCTCGCTCTTCCTTTTTTACTCCAAAAAATATTTATTTGGCATTTACAGTGTCAGGCAAACTTCTAGAGACTAGAAATAAGGTGGTAGACAAAATCAATAAGGATCCTGACCTCATAGAGCATTGCACTCCACAAAGAAAATGGACATGAAGCTTGCAAATGTAATAAAGTGTGATCAATGTTACGGGGAGGAGTATTAAAACTAAACTTTTCAGTGAGGAATATTACAGTTTATGCTTAAAAAAAATAGAATTGTTTCACAGTGACTTTTAGCAGAACACCTGAAATAGCAGTGACTAATATGTTTACATTTTCTCCTGTTTTTTGACTTTAGAGGCCATTATTATATTCTGTCTGCTTTATGTTCACTCCTCATTTGTCTCTCTGTTAATGCTTTTCTGTGCTATTGGTCATCTGCGTAGACTTGCTATTGTTTCTCTTGAATATCTCAAAGTCATTACTGACATTTCATCACCTGGAGTGCTTTTTATAAAATTATTTTATAAATCATAGTGAAAGGCAATTTTTTTATGTAACCTTTTCTCGAGTTAGTGGAGATACTATGCTAATTTGTGTGAGCTGATATATATCTAGGTAATTCTTGGGGGAAAAAGTGCTATTTTGTCCTTAACAGTGTGTACGAGCACACGGGAGTTTTGGTTGATTGCAGAAACCACTCTTCTTGTTCTGTTTTCTGGCTCCCACTTGGCAGCTGAAGGTATTGTGTCTAAGAAGGTAAATCAACGATCAGGTGTTAGTTGGTTCCCCATGGCAAGAACTGTGGATTGAATTCAGGTTAGATTCATGGAAGCCACTGAAGACACACCTGCAAACCATGCAGGTGAGGTGATCTGGTGCCTGGTTCTTTCCATTTCTACATCAGCTTTATCCTTGACTGGAACATGATTTCTTCTGAATGTTCCGAAGGGCCCCTCATGTGCCAGTCCATTGTGTCTCATCTCACCTGGCCACCTGCCCCCGTTATTCACCTCTTCGTTTCTGGTGTTTGTTACATCTAGGTCCTTTGCATGTCACTATAACTGAAAGGAGGTATCTCCTCTTTTGGAGATACTGCACGCAAGATTTTGATAGGTGAATTTCATTCCCTCTTGATTCTCTCACTTGCTTAAGATCTGTTGACAAAAACATCTAAGTGTGAAGCTTATATAGTCCAAGCTGCACTTTGATACAGGAAGACAGAGTTTGCACTTCGTTGACACTGGAAAGCAAACTTTATGTTGGCTGTTACTGAATCAGCCACATAATTCTAAATTCTTTCATTTTTCTTTTCCTTTGCTTCTTAGTTAAAGGCTCTGCACAAAAATTGTATGCATAGTTATCTCCTAAAATCTTGGCAATGTGTATAGGCTAGAATAAAATATGGTTGAGGTGGGATTTGATGTTTTCTGATATATTTATCTAGGCAAGGCTTCAAGTAAGAAAGCAGTGCAGCTATGCTGCATGACTGTTTAGATAAATAGTTGTTTGGATTCTCACTTGTAGCAAAGTCTGTTTGTTCTTGACATCCTCGAAAGTCCTTTTTTTACCCTGGTCACAGTCAATTTGAGCTGACCTGGCAAGTGATCAGATCACCTCTGTGAGAATTACAAGTTATTAGTGTCATTGCCTCTTCCAATGTGCAGATGGTTGCTATGTTTTGAACAGCAACAAAGCAGCACTTAGACTCAACCAGTCTTTACAAAACAGCCTTTAAGGAAGAGGACCGTGTACATTTAGCTTAAGATCTAAATCTGCTCTCTGGGTTTTCTGAGCAAACTAACTTGACTTTTGCCTTTCACCTTTCACTTTCTAAGACAATAGAAAGTAACTGCCAGAGGAGACCTCAAGAGGCTCTATATGCAAACCCAGCCACTGGTATCCTGGAGTTCCCTGCAAATGAACAGTCTTTTCCTACACGTGAGTCACAGGAGGGATATAAGTTCTACTTGGCTTCAGTTAGGCTTCTCCCTGTGACTAAGTGTCGTTAAGACCCAGTGACAGTAACTCCCTACTTTGACCTATTCTGCATTGACTTCACTTTCCAGCTGCTTTCTTCTACCAGACTCAGTGTGCTCTACCACTTAACTTCTCTGTGATCGGTATTACTGGCTATTTTAAAGAACTGAATGTCTTCTATGAGAGTGATTTTCAGTCAGATGGAAAACATGTCTATGCAATAACTGGTGATTTGGATGGCCTGGTTGAGTTGGGTATATTATGGAATTGAATAAGTATCCTGAGATATCTGTTCAATAATATTTCTTGCATATGGAAAAGAGAGAAGGCAGAACTATTCATGACTGCAGACGTTTTCTAGAAAAGTGAGACTTGGGAAGATTACTGGACATATCAGCAAGAAAGTCAGAATTATGCATTCAGGAATGCCAGATATGTTCTAGTTCCTCTTCCCTCACTGTTTCTGGTTATTTTAAGTGTCTCACACAATTTTGGCTTATTTGGAAATGAATAAAACTTTCTTCCTGATGAGCTCTCCTAGTTTCTTCTGTAAGATGGGTAGAATATCCTAAAGTGGTTGGGATAAAAGATCTCCTTTAAAGCACATGCTTCACTGAGTCAGGAGCCCTCTTGCTTCCATGATTGACAAAGTGCAACTTGAGGTTGGCGAATTAACTTTCCTGTTACTTACTTCTCCTGTAATATGGACAAAATAATCCTTGCACATTTAAGGAGATATGTAAAGTGCCTACAGTAACAAATACATTGAAAACATTTTGCCGAAAGAATTTCCCTCAATTAAAATGAACAGTTGCATAATAATCATAGCATAGTGGAGAGGTTATTTAATTCTTTTTTTTTAAAGATTTATTTATTTTATGAATACAAGAACTGGGGTGTAGGCCAGAGGTGTGGGGTGGTAAGAGGGTTCACCAGAGACAGAGTGGGGAGCAGAACGGGCAGATCAACCGAAATACACTGCTGAGGGGAGCAGCAGGAGAGGTCTGCTGTGCCATGTGGGAAGCTCCCTGGCCGGGGATCGAACTCATGCTGCAGTGGCTGCCGATCGCTTATAGTGCTGAGACTTAACCTGTTGCACCACCAGGGAGGCCCTATTTAATTCTTTAGTGGATGATTTTGTTACAAACACTTAAACAAGGATTTAAAAGAAAATTCTACTTCTAGTAGTAATAATTTTAAAGTTCACCCTTACTAATAGGTTGAGCTTTTATGTGCATGTGTGATCTGGAATCCCTCAGCCAGGGACTGAGAAGTATTGTGATTAAGTGAAAATGAATCTCACCTTGGAAAATAAGGAAATAAGTATGCTTGAGAACAATTCCATATTCGTGCAAGGCTTTGGGGCAGGACTGTCTTAATGTTGTAAGCCCTCATGAAGGTTTTAAAGGAAGTAGGTAACTAATTTGTCCTGGAGAATCTTCTCAGATTACTTTCTGTGAGTGCAGGATGATTCCAAGCCCACTTGAGGACGTTATTGTTCAACACACTCATCATCTGACTGGGACTGAGCCGAGCAGAATAAGGAAAGGCTAAATGGAGACCTTTGTGTTTTTAGATAGTTCTTATGCTTCTAGGAAAGTTAATTAGGAAGTGAAACCTTCAGCATTTGGCAGTGTGCATTGTTGGCTACTAGGGCACTGTGACAAATAGCCTTGAAAGGTCTTCACTTTCTTTTTGTAAACAGAAAGGTAAGGAATTTGCAGAAAAATGCACTGGTGAAGATCTGCTTTTCATCAAGATCTAACCACATAGTAAACAACAGAAATAACTTGTTTTAATAAAGCATAGTGTTGAAACATTTATCAGCAAGTCCTTTCTACCAGCTTCAAAAGGTATATTTGGATAAGAAAAGCCCTTGCCTAAAAGAACACAATCTGAAATTTAATGTTTTCTTCATGTCAAGGTCAAGGAACTTAAGGGAAATGTTTGACTGTTATGTAATCATGAATTTATTTCTTAGTACATTGAAATATTGTGACTAAGTATTTACTTATTATTGGGGTAGATCTGGTTGGAGAAGAGAGGATTCTGCAAAATCTTTGATTTGGAATGGCTTAATGAATTCTAGTAAGTGTTCACTTCCTCTTCCTGTGAACAAAAGTATATGGATTCTAAGAGAGGAATCTTTCCAGGTGAAAAAATCTATTGTTATGATGAGAAAATATAGCAAGAGCCATATTGATCTGCTAGAAAGCATAGGGAACCCTGGGGGTGGGGTGGGGGGAGTCTCAGCCACATTGACCCAGGGAAAGTAATAACATGTTTGAAAGGCAAAGCTTGAAGAAATGAAATTGAGCAGTACAAGCAGGCAAATTTGAAATGGAGGAACATTAACCTAATTGTTTCCAGTTTAGGCAGGGGTACTGAAAGTTATCACGAAAAACAGAGATGCAAATACAATTGCTGTTTAGGCCAGCAGGACTTGTTGAAGTTTTGTTTTCTTTCCTCCAAGTAGAGAGCAGACTCTTCTAAGATGGCTATGCAGGGCTGTCCAATAGGACATTCTGTGATGATGGAAAATGACCTCTGTGCTGCCCACTACTGTGGCCACTGGCACATGTGGCCACCAAACACTTAAAATGTGGCTAGTGTGACTAAGTAACTGAATTACAAATTTTATTTATTTCTAAATGCTTTGAATTTTAATAATCATGTGTGATTATTATCTCCCATACTGAGCAACACAACCTGACTCTACCTGTTTAGCCTTCTGTATGTCACGATCAATTTTCAGTTTTCACAGAATATATGAGCGCTCTCCTGAGAAAAGGGCACTTCTTGCCTTAAGTGTATGAGTATAGGAAGCCTCTCAGTATGCACTAATGCAAGTCCTCCTTAATAGTAAATTTTGCATACCTGTTCACCTCCTGTGTGCACTCATGAAGGGTGGTAGACCAAACCTACCCTTGCCTGGACTAGCTGAATGGACCAAAGGAAGAGAAAGGGGGATGTCCTAGCAGAGGACTAGACAGATTGCTTTTTAAACTGAATTAGGTTGAATATTGGATTCTGAATGATAACTGAATTGCAGATTTAACAGAAATTAGAATTTGTTGAATAAATGTTATTTTGTACAGGTTTGTTAGAAATTGTTTTTCAGTGTGGAATTTTGTTTCTTTGTTTTGTTTTTTAAAATTTAAACTTTTTATTGACATACCATTGGTTTATATCTTTGTTAGAATTTTAGAAGTGTAGGATCTCCCCCTTCAGGTGTAGTTGCCACATCTCACCCACCACCAAAGCACCCATAGACTGCCACCATATCCATTGTGCTCCCTCCCCACTATGTCCCCCCCCTTCCCTGCTAGTTGCCTGAGTTCTATGGTCAGCTTTCAAAGGTTATTTTTTATATTTGTATATCTGATGCTTTGTTTGGTTTCTCTATATTCCATAAATAAGTGACACCACCTGGTATTTGTCTTTATTCCTTCTGGCTTATTTTGCATAACCCTCTCCAGCCCCATCCATGTTGCTGCAAATGGCATGAGTTCGTTGTTCTGATGGCTGAGTAGTATTCCACTGTGTATATATACCACATCTTCTTGACGATTTGTCCATTTTGGGGCATTTAGGTTGTTTCTGTAGCTTGACTATTGTGAGTAGTGCTGCAGTAAACTTGGGATTGCAAGTTTCCTTTCAGGTTACTTCAGTGTGGATTTTTGTTGTCATTGTTGAAATGCTTTCTCCTTGGTTCCTGAATAAACCAGGAAAAATAGTGGTTTTTGTACAAATAAATATATTCATAAGTTGATATTCAAGGTAAAGCAAAATGTTAGCAAAGGGAAAATAAGTAAAGGGGCAACAGAGAAAGAAGAGGTAAATGTGTCTACTAAAGCCTTTGTACAGATATTGACTATCTAGGGATTAATTATCTCTAAACATTGTTGGCAAAAAGTTGTATGGTGAGGCTTAGAGAGTCATTAAGTTGTCATCCATGGTGGAACCCAGTTAGCTGCTGCTGATAAAGGTAACTATGATAAGAGAATTATTTTGAGTAGATATATAAATACTCTGAAGTTTTTCTATACTGTCAGTGTAGTTTACTCTACCTTGGCAAGGTCAACCAACCAACCAACTCAAGCAAATGGCCATCAATATCTCCATTTTTTCACTGTCCTTTCCTTTGTTTTCTGTTTCAGCAAAAGTGGGGATGAGAGATTGAAGGATTATGGCAGAGAATCAGCAAGGACAATCTTTCTATTTTGATAAAATTCTTAAGTGGTCATTTTATCCCATTTTCTTTCATGTCAACCTATTACACATTCTGAGTTCTTCAATAGTGATTTTACAACTTAAAAACTGTAATTTTTGCTACTGATTTATGAAACAAAATGCTATTGAAAACAAGAAAAGTTAGCCTGACCTTACTATCTTGTCCTTGGTACAGTTTCATTCTCTCTAATCCCTGGTTGGAATTCTCTTCATGCTTTTTAATTATCTGCTTTTTACTCTATGAGAACAGATACTATATGTGACTAATTCAATGTGGTATCCTCATTACCCATACCATAACTGAAAAGTAATTGATGCTAAATAGATATTTGTTAAGCATTATTTTTCAAAGCATCAATATCTTCTTTTTTTCTGTAACTTTCTTTTGGAAATGCTGTGTTGCTTCATATTGTGTTCGACTCATGTCTGCTAATGGATGTATCTACATCCAAACTTCATGTTTTGTGTACATTCCTCATGAAACGTTGCTAATACTGGATTATAAACTTGGGAGAATATTTGAGATTCTGAAGGGGCATCTTAAAATACTACTTTGTGAAGAGTTTTTCAAAAGAAGACTTCCAACATTGTTTACGTGATGTGTCCCCTACTATTTAAAAGTCTCTGGTATTCTTTATCCCATCCTAATTTCCATAGAATTTATAGGCCCAACAAAGGAAGAGAGCTGAATTTGTCACTTTAACCAATGAATCAGTCAACTAACCAACAGACCCACAGTTCCTCATATGTGTAAGTGATTTGACATCGGTGTGCTGCCTTTGAACTGAACACCATATTACTTTAGAAGTGTAAATCCCTGTTCCTCCTTTCTCAACACACCTGTTTAGTTTAAAAACAAATATTAGATCCACATTCTATAGAGAACAGAAATTTTCTCTACCTTTTAATGGCTTCCCAGATGGCTGGAGAATTTCATGGTATTAGTGAATATCATGAAAGAGAATGGGAAGTTAAAAAAAAAAAAGTGAGAAAAAGAAGCTTTTACTGCTTCAAAAACAGTGGCAAGTCTCCTAAATGGTAAATGGACCATCTGTGTGCTATGGCACCAGAAAATGTATAATTTAAACTACCAGGGATAGCTCTGTCCCTTTAAGTGTCTCTCTGAATAATGTGTGTATTATGTGTGAAAACAAAGCAGGGAAACTGAGTCGACTTTTTAAGCACAGCACGCTTATTCCCTTCAAAGCTATTATTCTTCCTGTCAACAAAAATAGAATTTATTAACTCAGGAAGGTATAAAGAGTCAGGCATTTTCTTGCAACCTGGAGGGTAAGTAGATCACACCTTAAAAACCTGTCAGTTCCCATTTGGAAAAACACTGCTTTGAATCCTAAACAGTTTATTTGAAAATCTACAGACATTGCAGTGAGAAAAGGAAGCTTAACTTTTGATGGAACCCACTTGCCCGCTCAGTAGTTCTAGGATTTCTATCCCTGGAAACATCCAAGCCACACCTATAGTTTGTCTAGATGTTCAGCACTGAATTCGGGGCAAGGTTTATGGAAGCAAAGAAATCAAAGATGGAAAATATCTATAAAATTATCCTGTACTTTTTCCTATGAATGCAAATGTCCTGTTCATCCCCAAACTGCATATGTGATAGGGAGAGCAGTTATTAGAATTAATGGAATAGAGTAGAGATTTGTCCAGTAATATCTTAACAAAACCCAAGTCTCTTTTCTCCTACCTTTATTCTTCAGGTAACTTCCTTAGGTAAATGCGGTCTATATTTCTGCCAAATGATCTCCTTTCAGTTCTTGTATCTCTCCGCGTTCCTATTTGCTGTTCCCTCAGCCCCGAACTCTCTTCACTGATTTCTGATTATCTTCAGGTCTCAGCTTAAATATCTCCTTCCCACAAGAGTCATTTGTCTTTTGATTTGAGTTATGTGGTATGTATTTTGCTTCTAAAAGGTATTTGTAAGTGTTGGAATTTTGAAGTTGAACCAAAGAGAAATTATTTTCATTTATGACCAGACTCAAAAGTTAACTGTTGATTTATTGTTGATTGAATTGAAAAATTTCTATGCAATTTAATATTTGAGACATCATAATTTTAAGACATTATAATATGTATTTTCATTTATCTGTGATATTGAATTTCTTCTCGTCATTGTGATTTATATCTTTAATTCCCGAAGTTTTCATAAATTTAGCTTGGTTGCTAGATAAATTGTTCTTTAACTCTACTATTTCTCTCTTTCATACATTTCTATCATACATGTGTAGAAAATTATATATTTTATTACCAGTTATAATAAATTTCTGGTATGCATTTAAATACAGTGCATGTACTAAAAAGTACACGACATATGCTGATGTGCTTTAACAATCACTATGGAACAATTATCTGTAAATCCAGCTACTTCTTGAAGTAACCATTTTTCCTGGATTTAAAATGCTTTCTTTATGATATATTTATATATACTCAAACAATGTAATTTAATATTATTTGTCTTTGAACTGTAATTACTTAAGACAATACTGTGTGAATTTTTTGTGGTTTACTTCTTTGTTATGTTTGTGAGACTTATCAAAGTTTTTGAATGTAGTTATAGTTCAGTTCCAAAATTTATTTATCCATTCTACTGTTAATGAATGAAACTTGGGCTGTTTCCAGATGTGTAGATTGGTGTGTGTTCTCATGTACATGCATGTAGATTCCTCTTCAATATATAGCCTTAATTTTGTTGGACCATTGGGTATTCATAGCTTCAGTTTTACTAGGTAGTGACAAATTGCTTTGCAAAGAGGATGTACCAGTACACTCCCGCAGAAATATTTGAGTTCCCATTACTCTGCATTTTTGCCCATGCTTGATAGTACTAGATTTTTTCATTTTTTGTACATTTGGTGAATATGTAACATGCTTTTAATTTGTACATCTCTCATTATTATAGGGTTTTCATCTCTTCTTATCTTATTAGTTACCATATGAATATCTTGTTTTGTTAAACTGTTTATTTTTACTTTGGTTTATTGTTTTCCTTATTGGTTTGGATGGGCTTTTCATGTTATAGTGTATTGGGAAGGGGGAGAGGTTCTGGTCCATGTAGTCATTCAAAGATCCATGCTCCTTATAACCAGTAGGTCCATCACCTCCTAGCACCTTGGAGTCTTCTGCCGTATCTTCAGCATTTAGCCAGAAGATGAGGGGAGAAGGGCACAATGTAAGAGGAAAGGCAGGAGGATCATGTGGAAAGTCAATGGGACTCAGGCCAGAAGATGCTGTATATCAGCTTCTTCTGCTTACATCCGTTGGCCAATTATCAGTTATATGGCCCCTAGGAAATACAAGAAGACTAAAAAAATATGCTCTAGAGTGGCCACAGTGAAAATGATACTGGGTTTGGTGTGCCCTAAGCACTGTCTCTGCCATATTTCATGTAATGTCCTTTTATAAATTAAAGGTAACTCATCAACCGTCCTACTGGTCTATTTTTCACTGCATTGTAGAAACATAATTCTGATGACATTTTCCTTTATTATTTTCTAAAAGTTTTATTTCTCATTTCACATTAAAATACTTCAGTAATTTGGAGTTGGCTTCTGTGTGTGACAAAATACAATTTAGATGCCCAGTTTTTCCAGCACTATCTTGAAAAAGCCATCCTTTCCCTTGATCTAGAGTGGCACCTGTTACAGGCTAAGAGGACTCTATTCCATGTCATTACCCTGCAGGTCTCTCACAGTGTCAGTAACATACGTATCACATTGTATTTACATGTCATCTATATATAGCTTTTTAAAAAATGAGCTACTAAGGGATGAACTTTTGTTTATAACTGTGCCAGCTGGTTCTTGAGCAAGGTATTTATTGTCTGTCGTATGTTTCTACAATGCAGTGAAAAATAGATCAGTAGGATGGTTGATGAGTTAGCTTTAATTTATAAAAGGACATTACATGAAATAAAATCCACATTTTTGGGGCCAGTATATTTACATGTTAGTTGGTTATTTCACATTTTCTTCTAAGTAGTAAAGCAATTTTAGTGGCTAATTTAGTAGTCTGACTTACGACAGCCATCTTTTAGCCTCTTTCTATTACAGTGACTGCTGATTTTGTTCTCTTGGGAAAACTATGTAGTATGAGACACTGAAAGTTTATTTTCCTGTCCATTTTATATGTTTCTTTTTTATCTTTCATAAATCTTAATTTCTCTTAAGAATTTGAATAATGTAAATTTATTTAGAGTGATCTTTGGCCTCTTTGCTAAAGTCCCACTCTACTATTTTCATAGTTGGTTTCCTTTCCTTTTTCTATTAAATTAAAAAAAAAATGAGTTCTTTTTTCCTCTCATGTCTTTGAAGAGTCCCCTCTGAATCCAACTATTTTTTTAGGCTTTTTTTCCTTTTTCAGTGAAACTATAGCTTATTTCATCTTTCTGACCAACCTTCTTCTGCACTTAGGTTTTTATTGCTTCCTTTGCCATACCAGTGGCCCCTCACCTGTGCCCTCATGAGCCATGACTGGCTCACAGAGCTGTTTCAGGCGTCCCATAAGCCGCACGTCAGCGCCTGGCTCCTGCCTTCCCGGGCAGAGCGCTCACCGCCGAGGCTGCTCCTGCTTCTGGGCCAGCGCCCAGTGGACACTGACCTGCTGTGCCGTTTCTCCCTCTACCACTGAAATCAACCTGCTTTTTAGTTTATGACTGATGTGTTAAAAATGGGGCATAGCAGAGCAATCTGAATAATAAAAAGGAATACCCTCACTAGTCACATCACACCAACAGGAAGTTCACATTTCCTAGACTGAAGAATTTTACAGTCACAAACTCAGGTATACAAAAAAAAAGTTTATCTGTAACTGAACTCGTCCTAGGTTCAAAAATCTCTTTAGGCTTGTTAGTAGAAAACAATCTTCAGTTTTCTGGAAAGTTCACTAAGTTGTTGTCTACCATTTAATCCCTTAAAGGGAAGAGAAGATGGTAATTAACCAAGTTAAACAAATCTGGATTTTTCTCTTTCTTCGGGTTGGAGGGGAGCGTCTATCACATATGGCATTCTTGGCGGGTAGTATGGGGAGGTTGGCATATATCCCTGATCGCTTCTTGTCCTTGGCCAGATGTAATGTCCCATCAGGCCTGGGTGTTGTTACCTAAGCCTGTATCTCTCACTGTGGCTGAGCAGCTCCTCCAAAGCTCCCAGGCTTAGTCCTCACTTTCTCCTCTTCCCTGGCTCTGTACTGTCCTCCTATCAACCAGGAGGTCCCTTCTGGCCTATTTCTGATCTATCAGCCCGTCCTGCCACTTGTGCACATGCTTTGTGGTGGAGGTTCAGTGAAAGGGTGGGCAGCAACCAAGAAATTGTCTGTTCTGCTCAGGGACTCCTCCAACTTCTCTGAACTTTCTTTTGTCCTGCTGCTCTAGGGTCCAGCTCAGGGTGATGGTGCTGTACATTCTCCTCATAGTTAATGGAGCCATCTTCTCCCTCTGGGCGTGGGATGGCATTGCCTCCCCTGTCTTCATCCCCGCTTTGTGGTACACTTAAATGTTTTGGGCCCTCCTGGATTTGGCCCTTGATACTGAAATCAATTTGAATTTTTTTTTTTTAAATTCTCTTTAAATCGCCTAACTCTTGCAACTAAAAGTCAGGCCATTTAAGACTATTATTTTTCCTCTGGTTTTAAAATCATTAATTTTAGAACTATAAAGCCTAGGGTATAATATTTATCTCTCTCTCTCTAAAGTATGTTCCCTCAGGGAAGTGCATATTGAAAGACCTTACTGCCACTTTGAATAGTGGTGTTGAAAGGGGGTGGGAGTATAAGGAATAGAACCAGTCCCCACATTGCTTAACATCTAATATTACCCCAGGAGACTTATGTAAGTGACAGTCACCACAGAATGTCTTCCCCACCCCCCACACATGTTCCTCTATGCTATTGAGAAAGTCTGTCATTTGTAGGTATATAAAAACACTACATAGTTCTAGTGAACCCCCAAACTTAGGCATTTTAAATATTTAGAAATATATACCTTTATTTTTATTTTTAATTATAATAATACAGACACTTTATTAGGGGAGATAGCATAAAGTAGCTTTAGAGTTAGATAAACGTTTGGACTCTGGGTCTGGCACATATTAGTTGTGTGACCTTGGGTAACTTAAACTCTCTGAGCCTTTATTTCCTCATCTGTGAAACATCTTTCCTTTCTTTTTTTTTAAAGATTTATTTTTATTTATTTATGCATGGAAGAACTGGGGTATAGACCAGAGGTGCAGGAGGTGAGAGGATTCACCAGAGACAGAATGGGAAGCGGAACAGGCAGATCTACTGAAATACACTGCTAGGGGAGCAGTGGGCAAAGCAGGAGAGGTCTGCTGTGCCATGTGGGTCAGCTCCCTGGCCGGAGATTGAATTCTTGCCGCAGTGGCTGTTGATAGCTTGATAGCACTGAGACTTTAGCCCCTGCACCACCAGGGAGGCCCTGTAAAACATCTTTTCAATGCTGTTTTATGGCACGGTATTTGCAAAAAATATAGTTGGAAAAAAGGGGGATTTTCTTTAGTCAAAATTAAAAAGTGCCAGAAAAAATCACTCAAAAATTACTATGGAACCTCCAAGGTTCTGTGTTCTGGTAATTTGCCTTTGACTCTGCAGGATGAGAACATTAAATAGCAGTTCTTAGTCTCACGCATCAGAAGCTCATTCTGATTGATATTAGAAGAAGAAAATGGATATGAGGCTATTGGGTGGTTCATAGTCATGGCAGGAAGATGGGAGATACAGATTTGGAGAAAGGACAGGAGCAAAGAAGATTTGGGGTGGGCCAGAACCACTTTCAGATCACTAAGCCAGTCTGGGGAGTGTGCATTGGTCCTGTCACTGAAGCCTGAGTGCATTTGCTTCACTAGCTCTGCTGTGGGTGCTGCTGTTGCCGTTGGGAACTTGACCCCATTTCTGGGGTCTCCTCCGGCTCCCAGCATGGATTCTCCACAAGCCCTGGTTCTTTGTCTTATTAACACCCAATGCAAAACCTAGAGGCTTGTGGTACCCTGAATAATGGCACCTCAATATGTCTAAGCTCTAATCCCTGTTCTTGTGAATGAATCCATTATCTTACCTGCTAAAGGATTTTGCACATATGACTAAGTTAAGGATATAGCGGTGGGAGATTATCCTCGATATTTTTGGTGGGCCAGCAGACTATCACAGAGGTCCTCATAAAATGGAGATGTGGGTATCATTAGTGGTAAAAGATGTGATAACAAAAGCAAGAGCTTGAATTGATGTGAAGTAGGGACCAAGCAGTGCCAATTGCAGGTAATTTCTAGCAGTTGAAAAAGACGAGGAAACATTCTCCCTTCCATCTCCAGAAGGAACGAGCACTGCCTACACCTGACTTTAGTCTAGTGAGACTCGTTTGAACTTCTGATCTCCAGACCTGTAAGAAAATAAATTGAATTGTTTTAATACACTAAATCTAATTGACAGAGTCTGGACTATACCTCTAAGCCCTAAATGTGAAGACTTGAAAAATAAGTGTGAGTACTTGAGAGGAAAATGTCAGGGCTGTTATCAACTGGTCTTTGTTGTAGTTGCTGCTGTTGCCATTACTTACTTTTAAGGAGAGGCTACTCGTGTGTGTGTGTGTGTGTGTGTGTGTGTGTGTGTGTGTGTGTGTGTGTGTGATTGAATTGGTAGTCAGGAGAGCACAGTGATTGAAAACTGGAATTCCAGAATCAGAAAATTATGGACTGGAGTCACAGGCTCTGCTTCTTAATAGCTCTGCTTCTTAATAGTTGAGTGTAAGGGGAAATGATCTTTAACCATCAAAGTTCTTGCTACCCAAAGTATGAGCCAGCATCCCTGTGCACTCCTGGAGCTAATTAGAAGTGCAGACTCTTGGTCCTTGCTTCAGATCTATATATTTTGAAAAGATCTCTGAATAATTCATGTGTACATTATAGCTTGAGAGGCACTGCCTGAAGCTGAAGTTCCCTCTTCTGTGTAATAGGGATAATAATGATAAAGAGTAATGGTGAGGACGAAGTGGCATGATGCATGTCAGGCACATAGTATGCAAGAAATGCTTGATGATGGTGATGACAATGATGACATCATGATGATGATGATTGAGGTTGAAGATGTTGAAGAAGAGAAAATAAATGTGGCAAGACTCTTCCAGAAGCGGGAGAGCCTCTTCCTAAGGTAGACTCTTCTAAGTTTGGCGCATTAGGATACCTTCCTCACTGGAGGGTTTATTTCTAGGGAGAAACCAGACTATCTCTTTCACAGGGGCACCAGGGCAGGTGCTTCTCTCCCTGATCTCTCTGCCTTCTAGAAGAGGGGCAACCTCTGAGCCTTAGCTCCTCTTCAGTCCTTCTGGTTCTCTCCAGAGTATTACATTTCCAAAAGCTAAAAAGACTTTCTTTAAAGACTTCTATATAGAAAACAAATTGATTAATTGAGACATTTTAGTGTGAATTCACCAGTCAGGCTTTTGTATTAAATATGGGTAGAGGCTCTGATTTTTACCTGGTGCCTAAATACTCATTTGCTTAAATTGGTGGCAACTCTTAAATGCATGGTCTTGTGAAGGAATGGACAGTAAAGATAATGTTATTTCTGTTGTTACCATGACAACGGACATGCTTCATGGAATATATCCATCATGCATAGTCTTGAACCATCTGGTTTCTAAGTCCTTGGTGAAAAACCTCTAGGAATGAAGTGTAGGTAAACTTTAATCAGTTTTATAATTACTGTAGTCCTTGCAGAAATTATTTAACTTGATTTTGCAGCTGCCTCGACATAAGACCCAGAGGTCTTATTAGAGTTTTTATTGCCACTTTTAAGGAATAGTTTAAGAGTCATTATTGTACTTTAGCCGCAGATGCCACTGTTTCTGTTTTAGGTTTTGAGACTAGGTTGTAGTGACATCACACAAAGACGGAGAAAGGTCAAAGTTATTTTTTCCAACTGGCTCTGTCAAATATAAAAATTAACCATACTTTGAGCTGAGTTTTATGTATTGGTAATGTATGTTTATGTTAGAGTTTCTGTCAAAACAGGGATTAAAGATAAATGTAGCTAATTAAAAGAACATTTGCTTAGAGCTCCTGGTAATAGATACCTCTTTGTGAGGTCTTGAGGTATGGCTTTCTTTAAGAACTGATGCAATTTGTGTGACTAAATCTGAAGAGGAGAGACTTTTGATTTCCTGAAAATAAAGCATGAGCCTGAGAGTGTGAGCTCGAAAGCAATAACCTAAGAAATAGTTAAGTAAAATTTGCTTATGCAGTGAGCTGTATAAAATGCATATATGTCTAACCTCCTTCTGACCTTTCACCCTACCAAATAATGTTTCCCAGCAAAGCCTTCCAACCAAATCTGCTTTGTCAGGAAGTGAGACCCCTTAACTGGTGTTGAATGAGTCAACATATTTCAAAATAAGTCATAAATGATTAAAAAACAAAATGTGAACTTTTAGGATCGAATTGGGCAATTGTTTTTTTGCTACCTTGTTTGTACCAGGCAATTGGACCTTCACTTCTAATGACTATGTTTCTATCATCTTAGTTTTCTTCTTTTTTCTGCAGTGAGGGAAAAATTGGGAGGCAAAGGTTAGTCTTTCCTGTTTCTCAATGATCACCAAAGCCAAGAAGTAAACTCAATTCCTATGAATTAGATAAGGTGTCTCATAAAAGTGGTAGTATCATTATGTGTGTGTGTGTTTGTGTTTATGCAGTTTTATACCATGTTTGGATTAATGATGCCAGCACTTTTGTTTTTTATTGAGGTAACATTGGTTTACGTTGTTGTTTGTGTTTAATAAGTATAGGATCTCCACCTTCAGGTATAGTTACCATACCTCATCCACAACCAAAACACTTGTAGTCCACCATCATAATCCTTGTGGGTTAGTTCTTAGTTTGGCTTTATCTGACCTTTTGTTTGGGTTCTCTATAGTCCACATATAAGTGGCACAATCTGGTATTTGTCTCTCCTTCTGACTTATTTTATTTAACATAATCCTCTCCAGCTCCATCCATGTTGCTGCAAATGGCTAGAGTTTATCTTTTTGATAGCGGTACTATTCCATTATGTATGTATGCCACATCTTCCTGATCCACTCATCTGTATTTGGGTACTTAGATTGTTTTCATAATTTGGTTATTGTTAATAGTGCTGCAATGAACACAGGAGTACATATATCCTTTTGAATTAGTGTTTATGCATTCTTTGGGTAGATACCTAGTTATGGAATTGCTGGGTCATATGATAGATCTATTTTAATATTTTGAGAAACCTCCATACTATTTTCCATGAGGGCTGGACCAGTTTATATTCCCAACAGTATATGAGGGTTCCTTTTTCTCCACATCCTTTCAGCAGTTGCTGTTTCTGGTTTTTTTGATATGGCCCACTGTCACAGTTGTGAGATGGTATCTCATTGTAGTTTTGATTTGCATTTCCCTTACCATAAGTGATAGTGAAGTACCTTAGTTTTTTAGAGATACCTCTGATACATATATAATACTGGACTGACAGTTTTTTCAGTACTTGAGAGATGTTGATTTGTTGTCGTCTTCTTGCATGGTTTCTGATAAAAAGTCTACTGTAATTCTTATCTTTGTTTCTTTGTATCTTTTCCTCTTCTGGCTGTGTGATGATTGATTTTATGCCAACTTGACTAGACCAACAGGTGCCCAGATATTTGGATAAACATCATTTTGGGTATTCCTGTGAAGGTGGTTTTGGATGAGATTACCACTGAAATTAGTAGACTGAGTAATACACATTGCCATCTCTAGTGTGGGCAGGCCTCATCCAGTCAGTTCAAGGACTAACTAAAACTAAAATGCTGACCTGCCCAACAGAGAATGCTTCCTGTTTGATGGTTTTGAATTAGGGCTTCAGCTCTTTTCTCCTGACTTCAAACTCTCTTCCTGGATCTCAAATCTGTCAGCCTTCAGACAAGAACTGTACCATCAGCCTTCCGAATTCTTAAACGTTCAGATTTAGACAGGAACTCAACCATCAGCTCTCTTGGATTTGCAGCTTGTCACCTTTCCCTGAAAGTCTTTGGACTTACCCGTCTCTATGATTACATGAATCAATTTCTTATATTAAATCAATCACACTCTCTCGCGCTCTCTCTCTCAAAAAAAATGTGATAGCATCATTTATCTCAAGTAACCCATTACATGTAATGAGTTACATGGTGTTATATAAAAAACAGTTTTCATCTACCAATGGAGAAATATAAACATTGGGTATGAATTACAGTAAAATTTATGAACAAACCACAATGGTTGCAAAAGGTTTTGATATTTAAAACCATTTTATATTTAAGGGACTTAAGAACTACCAGAGTGACCAAATGATCATCAGAGTGATGCTGGAGTTTGTTACCTCTACTTTTACTTTGATGTGTTAGGAAGTGCTAGTCCATGGATTTAAATAATTATTAGCATCAAACCACTTGCCAGGGAATGCACACATGCCACAGGTAGCTATAGAAAGTATAAACCTGCACTCATTTTAGTAAAAGATCCTTTTGAAAAGACTAGCCAAGCTTCCTGATGTAAAATCAAAGTTTTTGCCATTGGAGTACCTACTGAGAGGTTTGTTAGGTAATTGTGAGTATAGTAATCCTGCCACCAGAGGGCTCCATTTTTTTCTTGAACAGAGAAAAAAAGATGAGTCTCAGTATTTAGTGAGATTTTTTTTCTCATCTCATATGTCTAAGCCATATACTGCAGCTTAAAAGTAAAAACTAGAGTTTTAATTCATCTACACCATATTTAAAATTTTTTTTAAAACACATAGGGAAAATTTTACCTCCATATTTTTAGGGAAGTTTCATTTATTTTATGTAGATTAAAAAAAACATCTCACAGACGTCTCTTTTTGTATCGTAAAGCTGAGATACTTATATCCTTGACAAATCTTGAGGTCATGCTGGAGTGAGGAAAATGAAGATGGTGCTTGGCGAAGTTGACCAGGAAGGAATTCCAGTAAGCTGTAAAGATTTAACAGCCAAATAGAAGATACAGTGGAGTGGACCTCATGGAAAACTGGGCAGGACCCAAGTGCTTATTGAGGCTATGCTCTATGCCCAGCACCAGGCTGAGGAAGGCACACCATGTCAGGAAGCCGTGAGCAACATGGCAGAGAGCTAATAATGTGAGTTGGGAAATTCTATTCCTACACATGCAGCAAGAACAAATAACGCTGGATGACAATAGCTATTGTAGAGCATAAAGGTCCTGTAATATGTGACTAGAATTTATTGATGCTGAATATCTAAAATACACGTCTTTTTATCTACTCATGTTTCTATTCATTTGTCACCACTTATAGCTCACATTTTCCCCAAAGATGACTTATAGCAGGGATTCCATTTCCATTTTTTTTTTTAAGTTGGCCAGTGCAATACCCTAGGACCTTCCTGGTGATGGACCCATTGGTTGGAAATTATTGATGGTTCTGACTTTCACAAAACAGGTGACATGCAATAAATGACTTGGTCTCCAGCTTGATGTATATACATGACTATTGAAACATCACTTACATGCCATAAAATTCACCCAGTCTAAGTGAATAGTTCAATGATTTTTAGAAAAGATGCAGAGTTGTGCAACCATCAACATAATCCAGTTTTGGAACATTTTCATCAGCCCATAAAATTCCCTCATGCTTGTTTGCATTCAGTCTGTGCTCATATCCCCAGCCTGGGGCAATCACTAATCTACTTTCTGTCTTTCTAAATTTGTCTACTCTAAATATTCCATATTTATAGACTCATGCAATATGTTGTTTTGCTTTGATCGACTTCTTTCACATATCAGTGTTTTGTTACTTTTTGTTGCTGAGTGTATTCTAGCATATGGATATTTCGCATTTTGTTTAATAATATTTGAATTGTTTCCAGTTTGGGGATGTTATGAATAGTATAGCTACAAACATTCATGTAAAAGGCTTATTTATGAACAGATGTTTTAATTTCTCTTCATGTCTACCTTGCTTAGCCAGATGGAAATTATATATTTAATTTTTAGGAAACTGCCAAAATTTTCCAATATGACTATCATTTTACATTCTTATCACCAACATATGATGATCCCAGATTCTCTACATTCTTGCCAACACTTTTTATTATTAATGTTATTTTGCTGTAGTCATTCTTGTGCTTACATAGTGAGATCTCATTGTGGTTTTAATTTGCATTTATTTCCCTAGTGAATAATGATACTGAGCATTTTTGCCCACTCAATAGCTACTTATATGTCTTCATTGATAAGATATCTATTCAAACATCTTGTCCATTTTGACTGTGTTGTCTTCATCTTATTAAGTTATGATTTATGAATATAATTATAGTTGTGAATTCGGCATTCTGAATGTCTTTTTTTAACAACAAGCTATTTTTTAGGGCAAATTTAAGTTTAAAGCAAAAAAGATAAAAAGTACAAAGTTCCCATATTTCTTGTGGCCTCCTTCCCCAAACTCCCACGCTATACACATTGGTTACATTTGTGACCCTACCTGGACACATCATTGTCACACAAAATCCTTAGTTTACATTAGGGTTCACTCATAGTGTTGTATATTCTATGCATTTTTAGTGTTGTGTACTCTTTGCATTTTTACAAATATATAATGACATGTATCCACCATTGTAGCATCATACAAAATAGTTTCACTGCCCTATAACAAAGAGAAACCATACTCATGAAATCTGCAGATGTCTAACATTTTTGTTCAGACTTGTAGTAGTTTGTGCTGGATGAGTGTATCTCAAAATACTGTTTATTTTTGGTTAATTTCCAGAGTTCTTAAATGCATATTTTTGGCAGTTTTGTTCAACTTACACTTGTGGTTGGCAGAGAGGATCTGCCAACCTTTTAACTCTGAAATATCAGGAAGTCTGCTGCTAAATCAATTTTAGGTCATTGTTATTGATATCGATGTTTTTTCCCCATGAAATATTATCTTTTGTATCATTGGAAGCATCAATGATGCAATATTTCTTAAAAGAATGTTCTGCTCTATAGGCTTCAGCTTTTCTTCCAGCTATTAATGCTTTTATGAAAATTTTGATGCTGGAGCTTTCTTGATCTGGCCTTGAGGTGTGAACAAGATGATCATACAACATTCAGTGCTCATGTTATTTCTTTAAATAATTCTTAAATAGCTTGTTAACTAAACTGTTGAATAATTCCCATTGTTCATGCTTTCTGCCAGGATTAATTAATAATTGTGCTTGTTTTTTTTTTAAAGATTTATTTATTTACACATACAAGCTGGGATACAGGTTAGAGCCGTGGGGCGGCGAGAGGGTTCACCAGAGACAGAGTGGGGAGCAGAACAGGCAGATCAGAAATACACTGCTGATGGGAGCAGCGGGCGAGGCAGGAGAGGTCTGCAAGCCATGTGGGACTCTTCCCCAGCTGGGCGTCGAACTCGCGTCGCCACTGCCAACAGCTCCACAGCGCAGTGCTTAATCGCTGTGCCACCAGGGAGGCCAAGTTGTGGTTGTTCTTATGCAACATGACAACTAATATCACAATTGGCAAGTAGATAAGAGTACTTGAGATTGTCACCTCAATTGAAAAATATATTAAAATGTGAAAAATGTACTGCTTAGAATTGATAAAATATGTTAATATTATCCGGTTTGCTGTAGATGAGCATCAGTGATGAGATCTTTTTAATTGCATCTTATCTGAGAAGCTCAGGACACTGAAGAAAATGAGGTCCTTACCTATAAAGAGATTGTATACATATAATAATCCTTCAGATAGGACTCAGAACTTAATTATAGAGAAAGCTGGATTTATTTATTTTCTATTCTTTTTATGCGACTATGATTTTGTTAAAAAGACAATAAAAATGTTTCGTTATGATTTTATTCAAGGAAAAGGGCAAAACCAGTAGAACAACTTGAACTGAATAAAAAATCTTGCCTGTGGTGAACTTTCAGATTGGAAGTTGGCTTTCAAAAAATGGAATTAATCTATTTTTGTCTTTGAGTATTAATACTTATTAAAATTACCTGGCATTCAAAGAACTTAAGTAGGGTTCATCTTTATTTTTAGTACTCAGTAAGCCAACCCCTTATAAAATTAGATTATTGCAGAGGAAACAAAAGTAGGAGAAGTGAGCATTTTTATCTCTATCAGTCATTTCTGCACATAGGGAGGTTCTGTTTTGCATCTTCCCCGAATGACTCATCTTTTGTATAGGTTTTGGATTCAAAACATGTAACATTAGGGAGAACTTGGCAGTTGATAATAAAAATGAGGAGGGCATAGGGCCCAAGGGCTCTCTCTGACTTCTGGCCACATTAACAGTCATCAGACTAAGAACCTATAGAGTTAGAAGGAATTGTAGAGATCATTCAGACTTGGTGACACAAAGCCCTGCAAAGAAATAATGCAAATGATCCATTTTGGGGCATCTGGGTTGTTTCCATATAGTAAACAATGCTGCAGTATACATATGGGTACATGTATCTTTTTGGATTAATGTTTTTGTGTCCTTTGCGTATATTCCCATAAATTGTATTACTGGGTCGAATGGCAGCTCCATTTTTAGCAATTTGAGGAACCGCCATACAGCTTTCCATAGTGGTTGGACCAGTTTGCATTCAAATCAGTGGTGAGTAACCTACAGGGAATACACAATAATGTAAAAGACATGAATAATAATAAAAAATTCATAAAAAAAGAAATAATGCAAATGAGTGGAAAGACCAACTTTATGATCTTGCCTTTTTTTCTTAAAAGACATCACCCTCTCAAACAATATGTCTGTATTTATGTCTATATTTGCATCATCTATATTTATATATATGTTTATTCTGTGTCTGGTTCTCTATGTGTATATTTGTCTATAGCGAAGTCTTTGTCTATACCTATCTTACCTGTTTTTCTTAAAACACGTCATCCTCTCAGCATGTATATTTCCCCCACTGTTGATAGTGATATGAGTAGGAATAAATATTTTTCTGGGAAAAAGAGTAAGTGTAAATGAAAAGATATATGGTAGAACCCAGTAAACAATACTTCAATTGCCAAATCCAGCTCATTCCCTGTTTTTGTAAATTAAGTTTTATTAAAACACAGCAGCATTCTTCATTTACATATTATCTTTGTCTGCTTTAATGTTAGGATGACAGATTGGACATGTGACATAGACTGTGTGGTCTATAAAGCCTAAAATTTTTGTAATATGGCTATTTTTTGAAGGATTTTTACAACTCTTGATAAGTGTTGCTGAACCTCAGTGGTGGGGAGATAGAAAGTGGTGAGGACTGTGACAAACTGGAGTGTAAGCCCCTCTTAGGGAGTCAGTCTTGTGGGAATTGGCTCATTGTTGCAGATCTCAACTTGTGACTCTCAGAACTTGAATTTTATGTAAACTTTTCTTAGTTTTACATATTAGCTCAGCATTTTAGTTAAACACTGTGGGTCAAATCCTCAGAAACCCCCATCTGGATTAACAAGTGCTACAGTACCTAATGTCTCCTCATAAGGTGAAATAATCAGAGGCATCGTGGAGATTTTCTTTCCTTGTAAGTTCATAAACTACTCTCTTTTATCACTTTCTTCTGACTGGTTTTCCTTTGGCACTACACCTTTCCAGGGAGTACCCAAGTTAATGTGTCTCATTCTGTCTGTGAAACTTCTCAAGGTTACTCTAGAATTTTTAAACTAAAATCTAGTTTCTTATTAGGTGCTCCCCATGTCCCTTTTTTGAAGTGTATTTAGCCCTGTTTTTTTTTTTTTTTGAGAGCATCTCTCTTGCCTCCCTCCCTCCCTTCCTCTTTCCTTCTTTCCCTCCCTCCCTCCCTCCCTTCTCTCTTCCTCTATCTGTAAATGTTCCAGACATTGTGCTAGTTTCTAAGATTCAGAAGTTAATCTGAGAGGTTAATAGACCCTTCCCTAAAGAAGTTCTCCATCTAATATACAAAGAATGTGAAGAATGTTGATACTTCCTCTTCCAGAGAAATAAAAAAATGACATTGTGCTACAAAATCTAGTTTCTTAAAGCTGAGAAATCAAACTAATCTAGCTAGATTGTTCTTTTCTCCCATTTTTAAAAATTCTCTATTTTTGCAAGAAGCTCCTACACCAAGAGAGAAGGAGCATATTTTAAAATGACAGGTAGACAAACTAGCGTTCTCCAGCCATCCTCCCACTTCCAGCTGCAGAGGATGCCCCCTTTGACCTAGTTGGAGACCCATTTAACACATCCATTTCAAAGGATAGGGACTAAGTTCCCTTTGCCCTCCTCCCAGCTGCAAATTCCTAGTCTGGTTCCCCATTTTCAGTAATGATTTAATATAAATATATTTAAAATAATAATCATGTCCTCCCTCTGCCCTCCTCTTCACAGCTGCAGCTTCCTACCTTGCATTGCATCTGAGCTGTGATTAATACATGTGTTTAAAGAAACAGTCATTTCTCCCTTTTTTCCCCCTCACAGCTGCATTTTTCTCACCCCTTTTCCCATCCTGTACCTATAACCCATACATATTTTTACTTCTGGACGCGTAGAAACTTTTTAAATACTGGATATCATAACAATATGCTTTCTTAATGCCACTCCAGTGCCCTCGCATTAAGTTCTATCCCAGGAACCAGAGGCTGCTTTAAATAGACATGGTCATATATCTCAAATGAGTGGTGAATTCCTAATGACAAATGCTAAGTGACCACAACTCTTCTTTGTCTCAGTGAAGCCAATTTTCCCTCCCCATTCTTGTCACGGGATTGGAGCAGGGTGAACTCTGCAGTTTAGAGTATCTCAAGAATTTTGGATGTGTGAGATTATAATTTCTGCTAATAGTGATTTTTTCTTCTTTGTTTCTTTTAGGGTCATGTTTTTTTTAAAAATTGGGGTAAAATACACATCAAATAAAATTAACCATTTAAAGTGTAATATTCACTTGCATTTAATACATCTATAACACTGTACAGTCATCACCTCTATCTAGTTCCAAAATATTTTCATCAGCCCCAAGAGGAGACCTCATACCCATTAAATAGTCATTCTCCATTTTTTCTTTCCCTCAGTACCTGGCAACTAGAAATCTGCTTTCTGTATCTATGGAAGAGCCATGCTTTTTGGATAGAAGTATCAACCATACTAGTTATTTGAATAAACTTATGAATGTGGTTTATTTCACAATTGAGTGATGAAAGCGTCAAAGCCACAACTATCTGGTGGCAGGATCTCACTAACACCTTATGCTTTTACAGCTAAAGAATATCTTGGTGACTAATTCAATGCATGATGGATGGGACCTGGATCTGATATGGTCCAGACTCCTGGAAACTCAGATTTAACATGTGACAACTTGAACATTGTGAGAAAGAAAAATTTTGAACAACACCCAACAGTGACCGAAGACCTAAAAGCAGCCATGAAGGATGGGTGAAATGAAGTCTGTCATTAGAATCAAAGGGAACATCAGAATAGCATAAGGAAAACAAAAATTGGATAAAGAATTGAGGGAAATTTTCAAATATTAAGCACAGATATTTTGTAATATCTCTGTACAAAATCAAAGAGAAAGAAGGAAGAAGTCTTCAACTTCAATCCTCTCCCCCAGACTCAATCATGAGTCATGTCATTCTCCTACTCAACTAATTCTGGATATGCACGATTTGTAGTGAGGTATGGAACTTTATTTTCCCTCAATTACAGGGTTTCCTCCCCCTCACCCAAGCCCATACATTTCTAAGGCACGTATTCCAGAGTGTTTTAATAGACATTTGATAAGAATGGATTTATGATTGATTATTCATTTTCTCATTCATTCATTCAAAAAATATTCACTGAATTACTCTGATATACTTAGCACTGTGTTGAGTTCCTGGGATTAAAGGAGTGAGCAAAATAGACAAAACAAATTTGTTCATTAAAATAGTATTCTTCCCCCACAAAAGGCAGGGACAGCCACATTTATATCAAATAAACTTCTAGTTGAAAAAGATAGCAAGAGATAGGTATGGAAATTATATAATAATTAAGAGATCAATACACCCAGAAGATGTAACACTCATCAGTATGTATGAACCAAACGAAGGAGTATCAAAATATATAAAATAGCTTTGAACAATCCTAAAAACAGACATTGGTCACAACATGATAATGGTAAGGGACTTCAGTACCTCATTTACCTCAATGGAAAGATCAACCATACAGATAACCCTAATCTTATGTGCAGTATTAGATCAGATGAGCCTACAAGACATTTATAGGGCACTATATCTCCAAAAAGCAGAGTTCTTCTCAAGTGTATATGGAAGATTTTCCAGAGTAGACCACCAATTGTGTCACAAAACATGTGTCAATAAATTAGTGAAGATTGAAATCGTATCAAGTATCTGATTTAATGGTATTAAATTATAAGTAGAACAGAAAAAGAAAGTAGGAAGAACTTCTACTTGTAGATTGAACAACATGTTACTGTTGGGTTAATGAAGAAATCAAAGAAGAAATTAGAAATATACCTAGAGACAAGTGAAAATTAAGGCATGACCTACCAGAACTGATGAGATACAGCAAAAGTAGTACTAAGTGGAAAGTAATACCAACACAGGCCCACATCAAGAAGCAAGAAAAAGTTCAAGTAACTAATCTAACATTACACCTAAGGAACTAGAAAAATAAAAAATGAATAAAAACAAAAGTTAGTAGGAGGAAGGACATGATAAAAATTAGACCAGAAATAAATAAAATAGAAGTAAACAGTTCAAAGGAGCAATGAAATCAAAGGCTGGTTCTTTGAAAATATAAACAAAATAGACAAACCTCTAGTATACTCACTAAGAACAAGGGAGAAAATTCTAATAGAATCAGAAACAAAGGAGAAGTTATAACAGACACTTCAGAAATACAGAAGATCGTTTGAGACTACTATATATATTTTTATGCCAACAAATTGGAAAATCTGGAAGAAATGTATGCATTCTTAGAAGCTTGTGCTCTTCCAACACTGAATCAGGAAGAAATAGAAAACCCTCCATTCCTATACCCTAAATCTCTAAGTAGATCCCTTTTATTACTTTCTATAATACAAAGAGAATATGTATTTTCTCTTTTATATATTATTTATTTATTTGTTTAATATATATATATAT
>PVIJ01008657.1:0-35415 GCA_004024925.1 Scalopus aquaticus
GGGGGTGTCTCTGAGCTGGGGGCACGGTTGCCGCCTGCCTGCCCGCAGGCCTGCCCCTGACTCAGCACTAAGGGCCGGTGGGTGTACCTGGGGCTCCAAGGTTCTCTTTTCTCCCGTGAGACCATAGACAAATACTCAGCCTGGGAGGGTTGCACAAGAGGGGGGATGGGGAGAAGCGAGAGGGGTGTCGGATGCGTCCCCCGGGCTGGAGAGGAACGGGCTGGCATGGCTGGCCCGGGCCGAGGGCTGGGGTGGGTGGTGTGGGTGGATTTCCCAGGGACCGTGAAGTGGGAGGAGGGGGGAATCGGGGTGGCGCCGAGACGCTGCTGGGGCGGGCCCTGGCCATGCCGTCACCCAGCAGGACACAGGGAGCAGACCCAGAGTCCGGGGCGGGGGCCACTCTGGAGCTGTGGGCTCAGGTGGGGCGCCCAGGTGTGGGGGGAGCCGGAAGTCCTCAGGGTCTAAGTTTGGGGGGAGGGGGGCTGGAAGGGGCAGGCAGTGAGAGGCCGGGAACCCCTGGGGCTCCCCGGGCTGCCCAGCTTCTCAGCCCTTCCCCCCCCACCTTTGCCTGGGTGGCTCTTCCTTTCCCTGCAAACTCCGACTCTTCACTGAACCTCAGAGCGGCCAGAGGGTAGTGGACCCCCGGGAGAGCTGACTGCTGTGAGCGCCCCAGAAAGCCCGTCACCCGAGCAACGGGGGCAGAGACGGGGGGCGCAGGCCAGCGCAGAACTAGGTCCTCCCGTGTCCTTAAGACAGGCCCCACCCCAGGCTGAAAGCCGCACCCCGGCTTCAGGTGAGGAGAGCTGGCTCCTCCCCCAGGCCCTCCAGCTCTCAGTATACAGGGAGCAGGACGCCACAGGTCGTCTGCCTGGAGAGCTGCGCCAGCCACTCTGCTTTCCTGCCCCTGACACACAGCTTCGTGCCCAGCAGGTGGGGTTGCCCAGATGCAGGCCGGGGGTGGCACCTCCTGGGCAGCAACAGGAGGGGCTCGGGGAGCCTCTACTGCAGGAGCCCAGGGCCAGGGTGAGACAGGCGCTCAGGGAGGCGGAAGGGGAGTCTCCGCCTGCAGGAGCTCACAGGCCGCCGAGGGGGGCACAGGGAAGGGGTGACTGAGTGCGGGCATCTCCCCGTGGACAAAGCACAGACACGAAGCAGCGGTTACGAGAACCTTGACCACACGGGGGCTTCCTGGGCAGGACGCAGAATTGAAGCCCCAGACACTGTGTGCGGGGGGGCGGCGCTGGGGGGCTGTGGGGGCCACTCCCCGCTCCTCTGGGCCAGTGCGGGCCCCTTCATGACGGGGAATTTAGCAGAAAAAGGAAGGAAACCACAAAGGCCGGGGGCTGGGAGGAGGAAGAGGGGCAGCTTGGCCTCTCCCTGGTTTATGGTGGCCCTTGGGTCAGGGAAGGAGCAGAAAGAAGGCGCTGAGCTCCGGAAGGTTCCGGGGACCGTTCTGGCCTCTTATGGAATGTCCTCAGTAGTTAGGGGGCGTCTCCAGAAAAAGGACCTGGATATTCTCCCTGGACAGCTGCTCCCTGCAGAGGCCCCTCTTACTCCCCATGAAGGAACATGCCCCCCTTGAATTTTGTCTACCTCCTACTCCTCCTGGAAGGTCATCCCTGCTGCCCCCTCTTCCAGGAAGCCCTCCCTAGTGCCCAGGCTGGGCGCACGATCCCTCTGGCTCCTCCCAACACAGCTGAGTCCACTGTCACCGCACCAGAGTCAGCCCAGCTGTGTCCAGGTGCTGGGCTCTGGGCCTGGCCGGGAGGAGCGCGCAGTCAGCTCCCCCGGCTGCCGTGGCCCGGGATGGGGGGACACAGTGTCCTCCTCCAGACCCCTGAGTGCCCCGGCTGGTCCTCCACCTCCCTCTGTCCAGCCTGGCTGGAGCCCAAGGCCAGAGCGAGATCCTGCCCAGGACTCGAGCCGCATTTGTAGGTGGCCCTCGCCCCGGGCTGTCTGGCAACGGCCGAGGGCACCAGCTGGAAGCTGCCCTACCCGGTCTGCGGGAGCAGACTGCCTGGGCTCGGGCTGGGCCTGCTGGCGGCCACTCTGTGCCTCAGTTTCCTCATCTGTAACACGGAGATTTATCAAGCAAGTGACAGCAGGGAGGCGCATCGAATCCAAAGGACAAAGCCCTTAGTCTCACGTCCTGGGGTGGGGGGCACGGGGCCCCTGGCTGAGTGCCCACGGGGTGCCCGGCTGGCTTCAACAGGTGGCCATGGCTCGAATTCGCTGGGCCGGGCCTCCACCCGCTTCCCTGAGAGGCCCTGCTCCCCGAGCAGCCTCACCTGCCCTCCTGGGGAAGGAGGGCACTCCAGGGAGGACGACCAACGCCCCTGCAGACCCACTGTGTGCCAAGTGCCCAGCCAGCACCCCACACCATCCCTCCGCCCTGGACAGGCACCAAGACTTGGCCGGGGCCAGCAGTCCACCGAGGGCACGTGGCCAGCGGGGCAATTCTAACAGGCGCTCTCCTGGGGTCTCCCCCTCCCATGAGGACCAGATGAGACAGCTGGTGGCGGAGGAGGCGCATTCCCCGTCAGCTGCTGGCCAGGGGTTGGTGGGCGGGGGGGGGCAGGAGTCTTCTGACCCAGCTGGCACCCCACGGATGTGAAACTCCAGCCCTCTGGGAACATTCTCTGCCTTCCAAGCTCCTTCCAGTCATGGACCTCCTCGGCGTTTGATGTGGGGCCAAGGGAAGCAGATACTTCGTCGTCTCCTTTTCTGTCTTGGGTTTTCTGGCATTTCTTGCTCCTGGCTGCCGTCCTCGCTGCAGAAACCACATGCCGGGGTGCTGGCCCAGGAGCAGGGGCAGGTTCTGGGGTCGAGGGACTCCACCCCACAGGGAGGCCCGCGGAGAGCTAGAGGCTGTTCCGGAGGGAGGAGGGAGGCAGGAGGGGCGGTGCCAGCTCTGCTAGGCAGAGGCCACCGGGCTGAGAGGGCCCAGCAGTCAGGGCCAAGGCCCAGAAGGCCACAAACCCCACGTGCCTTCGGGGTCACTGTCGTCTTTGCGTTGCAGTGGGCTCAGTCTCCCCTGACCTTCCCATGTTGTCCCCCGCCTCGGGGCCTGGCTTGAGGTCGCTCTCCCCTGGGAAGCGAGCCCCAGCTCCGCCCTCTCTGCAGTTCAGTTCCGGCTGGAGCTTCCTGGGGCTGCGTTATCATCACTGCTGCTGGTGTGATTGTGCAATTATGTGCATCTGAGGTTAAACTGTTCTCAGGCCCCAGAGCACGAAGGAAAAAACAACTTGTCTGACTTGGTCAGGCTTGCACTGCGGTTCATCGAGGGCCAGCCTGGGCCCGGGGCCTGGAGACTCTGGGGTGGGGCGCTACTGGGGTGACGCTGGAAACCCCAGCGGTCTGCAGACAAGCCCTCTCTGCTGCTCCTGCAAGGGCCGCCCAAGCCAGCCAGCGAACTCCGCTCGCACCCACACTTCCATGCCCCTGGCCCGCTCGTTAGCCAAAATGAATTCATTCCTGCGCTCCACCCCGTCCCCAAAACCCGTACAACCTCGTTCCCTTTCTCGGTTGGGGAGGCCGCCTGGGGTTTCCCTCCCGTGATCGAGTGAAGTGCCCGCGAGATCGGCCTCTGTACACGCTGGGCACGGAACCCGTGGCCGGTGCCGGTCAGCCTGGGGGAGGGCTCAGAGGCCGATTCATTTCGGCTCCAGATTGCACAAGCGACGCGCGCCCCATGGGAAGCAGGCCCTCCCGGCGGCAGGTGTGCAGCGGGGCTGAGCCTTTCCCGTCAAGAAGGCCGGAAGGCAGGGTCCCCTGTGGCCTCTAGAGCCAGGTCCCAGCCCCCCCACTCCCCCCACCCCCGCTCCTTACGTCAGTCAGGGCCCTGAGGTCTCAGAGGCCACCCAGGCCCCAGGCTCTAACTACTTCCGTGGGCGGCGCCCAGACCAGCAGTCTCCGGAGTTAGGTGCTCACTTGTAAATGCAGAACCCTAGGCCCCCACACCAGCACACCAGAATTTGCAAATCTAATGGGATCTCAAGGGGATCTGAATGCCTGTGCGAGGGCTTGAGATACACAAGCGGCTCCTTCCGGGCAGGTCAGAACCGGAGGGCTGGGCAGTCTCCCCTTGCAGGCAGAGTTCCCCTCCCCCACCGGGCCTCCAGGCCTGCTCAGGGCCTCTGGCCTCAGGGAGGGTTTTGAAGGATGAATAGGAGTTCCCCAGGGAATGCTCTGGGAAACAAGGTGTACAAAAGCAGGAGAGTGTGAGTTGGTAAGATGGGGACCAGACGACAGTTGTTGCTAGCACCTGGGCACCCAGCAGCAAGGCCAGGAGGCGAGGGGCCGGGGTCTCCGACAGGACCCAACAGACCCCAGAACCCCGACCCTGGCCAGCCTCAGAGGACTCCAGCCAGAGCCCACTCAGCGTAGCCATGTGCCCCTCGCTCGGCTGTCTCCTGGACCCGTCATCGTCACTGCTGGGCCCATTCTTGGCGCCCTCGGGAGCAACCGACAGCCTGAGATGATGGGGTGTCCTTGCATCTCCCCGAGGAGGGCCCTGGGGTCCCCGGGAGGAGCATTTACCCCTCTCCATGTCCAGCCCTTCCCCTCAGCTCCTCAATTGGCAAAGCAGAAGCCCAAGGGGGAAACCCGAGGACACAAGAACAGAGCAGGACTGGGGGTGCCAAGCACCCCACACCCCACATCAGTCCTTGCAGCGTCTGATTGCTTGTTTGAATGGACGCGTGTTGGGGTGTGGGAGCACCATTCTGAGTCTCCCAGGGGAGAAGCCAGCAGGACACGCGGGTTCCTGGGCTCCAAACTGAGGTGTCTCCGGCTTACACACCGGAGCCTGTGGCCCGAAGCCTGGAATTGTGGCTCAAGGCAGCACCGAGGAACTTGTGAGCTCCTTCCCCTGCAGCCATGCCCTCAGCCCCACCCTGCAGCGCTGCTCCCAGGCCCCCCACCCGCCGTGTGTGCAGCGTGGAAAGGGGGCTGCAGAGGGGAGCAGAGGGCAAAGCTCAGGAAGGGGCTGCGCGGCAGACTGTCCCCGCGGACGGCCAGGCCTGGTCAGGGCGGCTGGGGCGCGGGGAAAGGCCAGCTCGCATCCCCATGCGCCGTGCACAGGGCGGCGTGACTGACGGTCAAGAATGAGCGGGGGCAGGGGAGAGGAGAAGGCGGGGGACCTCCGAGCCTTGGCTACCTATAGCGACACTCCCTGGAGGTTCTCAAAGCACAGCGGAGGCTGCCAGCATCACCCCCGAGAGGCCCAGGCAGTGGGTGCGGGAGACCCAGGACAAACTCCCCCATGTGCCCACCGCACACACCAGGCTGCAGGAAACACCGAACTCAGGACCGGGCCCATGGACCTGCAAGGTCAGGAATGTCATGTGGGCCGCGCCTCTCCTCCCCCCTCGAGGTGGGGTCCTGTCCCCCCTCCATCCCCAGGAACCCGCAGGGCCCACTCAGTCGATGCCGCTCAGACCGAGCTGAGCCAGGTTGCTCCTGGTCTCCGGCGTGATCAATGGGGATTATTCGATCGACAGGCACAAGCTGAGTTAAGTGCATCTGATTAATTATTTAAGCCATTCGTTATTGAAAAGGGCGCTATCTGCTAGCTCCGGAAGGACCATTAGCGAGCTTGATTCATCGTCCACAAGGACGCACACGGCTAGCTGAGCACCTACTATGCGCCCAGAGTTCAACGCACACGGCTAGCTGAGCACCTACTATGCGCCCAGAGTTCAACCCCAGGACAATGGTGGGGGCACCTTCCTGCTCGCCCCAGCGTCACAGCGGCTGAAGGGGGAGAGGGTGAAGGAACTCGCCTGGCAGCGCGGGGCTGGTGAACGGCAGAGCTGGGACCCCGCCAGGTGGGTCTGGACTGGGCAGACCTGCTGGAGATTTGTGTGCCTGTGGCGGGGCTCTGGGTGGGTCCTGAAGGTCTGGCTCAGCAGCCAACATCGGGATGAGCCACTGAGTCCCACAGACCCAGAGGTGCAGCTCCGCCCCCACAGTCTGAACACCACACCCAACCCCTAGGTGTAAGCACCTGCCTTCCTGGCTTTGGTGCTGGCCAGTCTCACAGCAGGGTTCTCCAAAATGCACAGACCTCTGCCCCTCTCCAGCTCTGCACTGCCCAGGCACCCCCTGGCTGGGTCATAATCCATTCTCCACTGACCAAACCTAGGAGACACAAGAGGTGCAGCAGGCAAAGGAAGGATGACTTCGCTCTCTTGGCAGACAGACACCCAACAGGGCTGACCCCTGAGACCTCACCTCTCATGCCAGGTTCCTTCTTTCCCCTGAGTCATCACTAGTTGTCTCAACGTCCTTCTGTGACTCAACATGAGGACTTACGGAGCCCAACAATGTGTTATTTTCTGATGTTATACCGAAAAAGTTTTTCCCCTAATCCCCAACAGACTGATGTGTTTCTTTGGCCCAAACAGGGAAAGTTGGAAAATCATCCACTTTCTCCTTTTGCCTTGGCAGCCAGGAAACTCACAAGTCTATTTAATGCTTAGTGGTAATAACACTCACACCAGGGTCTAAGCGTGCTACATTTGCAAACTTTGCATCTAAGCTCTGTTTCTACCTCTCACTTGAACTTTCTACCTCTCACTTGCCCATGTGTGGTTACCATGGGCAACTGCAAATCCTTCTTGGCAAACAAGATAAGCAAAGAATCAAGTAACCATCAAGTCAAGCACAGCAGTAAGCACGATCAGGTATTTTCTAAGCTCATCAAAGACAGGCGACCCAGGGCAGCTGGGCCTTGCTGCGGCCACTCACCAGGCAGACGAACTCTGGAAGGTCAGCAGCAGTGGGCTGTGGGTATCTCCCTGCAGCGTGTGCATGGTCTGGGGCGCTTGTGGCTGGGGGCCCGGGGGAGGCTGCGGCTGCGGCGCCCGGGCAGGGTTGCCCCACTGCCGGGGGTCCTGCTTCATCCACCGTCCATGGATGCCCCACCGCGCCAGGTAAACCTTGCAAATGTCGTAGTTCATTGCCGAGTAGTACAAAAGATCCAGGACCAGCAGCATCAGCACGAAAAAGCCATAGATCCACACTCCCAGCAGGGCGGTGTAATTGCTAGGGAAGGACAGAGAGATTGAGTGGGGTGGACTGAGCATGCTGGGGGGGGGAAGAGGAGTGGGGACTTTGGGGGCTCTGTGGGGGGCCCAGAGAGCAGGGGCTGCCTCCCCTCTTTGCCTCCTCTAGGACCCTGGAGTCTACTGCCCAGGACCCTACACCCCACCGAGCATCTCCCCCAGGACCCCAAGTCCCTGGATGGGGACCTCGGTGGACCCCACGCTAGAAGGTGGTTTCAAAGGGACTTGGGACTTCAGACTCGTGAACACCTGCCCATCCCCCCACGCCCAGCCCGGTGCTGCTCCGAAAGAACCAGCCGCATCTCCTGTGGGTGCCCCCTGCTCGCCCACCCTCTGGACCTTTGCTCATTCTGTGCCCACATCCGCATCAGGCCTGAGCACCGGCTACACCTTCTGCCCCGGTGGCTCTTTCCATTTCCCTGCCTCCCTCCTGCCATGCCTGACCAGCCCCCTTTGAGCACCACCTCCTCTGGGAAGCCTTCTGGGCGTGCGGTCACTTGTACATGGCTGGGCAGGCCCTTGGGCCCCTCAAGTCGGGCCGGGTTTCCCAGCCCATGTCTGTTGTCCCCACCCCCGGGCCAGGGTGAGCAGGGTGAGAGGGGGCTCTGGGTGCCCAGAAGGGCTGTTTCCCGGGCTTGCTACTGCAGCTGGGGCTTAAAGGGCCGGACTTACTATCACTCACCACACCTCTGTAGCCCCCTCCCCGGCCCTCCCGCGGGTGTCTGCTCCGGCGGGTGTGTACGCGGTACAGAGAGGAGGCTCCTCCAGCCGAGCGGGATCCAGGCTGGCGCCACACACCCCACGGGGGGGCTGCCTGGCCCTCACTCAGCCTGGGGCCTGGGTCCCACTGCAGGTCCCTGAACCCCTGTGAAGTCAGGGAGCGCAGGCCTGGAGCCGGACACCTGGTTCTGGTTTCTCCTTGGCCCAACTCTCCGTTTGATTTGGGCCTGGAGGAGATGGCTATGCGTGCCCCAACCCTGGTCTTGGTTTCCAGGCTCCAGCTCTCCCCGCCCACCCCAGCCTGGCTCTAGAGTTAAGTCTGTGGCTGTTCCCTGGGGCTCCTGTCCCCCTAGCCCCCCACCCCCGGCCTGGGCCAGAGACGCTCACTTCTGCTCGTCTGTGCCCTCTGCCAGCAATGCCTCCCCAGCCCCCACTTGGCCAGGTTCTGGGCCTGAAGACTTGGGTGTCTGGGGCCTCAAGGGGGAGGCTGCTGCTGGTCCCATGCATGAAACCAACACTAGCTTGATAGGAGCTGCTTGGATGAGTGACCTGCCGTTTCTGCATCACGATGTCGTTGCTCCCTCCTGTGGCACCACCTCCTTGAGGCCCGCTGAGGGGCTTATTCATACTAAGGTGTGAATGACTGATAGCAAGGTCTCTAGTTGCCTTATTTCAAGGGCAAACTGGCTTTGCCCAGAGGCACCTGGATTGGAATTCCTGCCAGGGAACAGAGGCCAGCAGCGCTGGGTGGACAGAGGAGGAGGCCAGGCCCCAGTCCCGGCCCCTCCTGTTTCCCCGCAGCTGAGCCCTTAGCCCCACAGAGCTGCTGTCAGCTCCAGGCTTTTCCTCAGTGGTTCCCATGGCAGCAGTTGCGGGGGCTGAGGAAGGGTGCTGGAGGGGGAGGCAGGGCAGCTGTTTGCAGATGTTGCCCCATGGAGACAGAGTCCATGACGCCAGCTGGGGCGGTGGCTAGACCCAGCCAGGGAGGGAGCACCGGGACTGGGAAATAGTAATAGTAACGAGAGCAGAGCCGGGGCACGGCTGCAAGTGCCTCACACGGTGCCCACTTACCACTCCGAAGAAACTGGAAGGAAGCACTACTGGGGTCCCCACACCCCCTTTCACAGGTGGCAAACTGAGGCTCAGAGGATCCTGGCAGAGCCAGGATGGGAACCCAGAGCCAGCTCCAGAGCCCACATCCCCAGCCACTAACTGCCCGGCCCAGGACGGCACAGCCCGTTTCAGACAGGGAAGCCGGCCCGGCTCAAAGGTGCCCCCAGGCCTCCGTGTTCCTCCTTGGCCTGGAACTCACACCTGACCTCCTGTGCACCCAGCTGCCTGGACTCCACATCTTAGCTAAACCGTCACCTCCTCCAGGAAGGCTTCCTTGATGTCCTGAGCCAGCTGGTGACAGGGAGCATTGAGAGGGATAATCACCGATAGGCATGTTCACTGACAGTTACTAGTAAGATCTGCTCACACCATGCCAGGCCCTGCATTCCTAAATCTGCAACAAAACACACTGACAAATGAGGACATAAGGCCCACAGTGGCAAAGGCACAGCCCAAAGGCTGCCCGGCTGGAGAGTGGCCGCACTGGATTTGGCACCCAGGCCCATGTGACCACAGAGTTTTGAAATCGGAAATCCTAAGGTCAAGTCTAGGATCGGTTTCCAGGGAGGGACTCCCCCACCTGCGTGGCGAGCCTGCTGGTCCGGCTCACCTGCGACCAAGAGTGGGACAGTTCCACGGCTGCCCAAGCATCCCGGCCTTGCCGCAGTCATGTGGCTGACCCAGGGCACTGCAGGCCTGGAGCCTCTGGCCGGCCATGGAGGGGGCCCTCCAACCCCCACACCCCACAAGGGAGACCACCCTGGAGGTGGCAGCGGCTGGGACACCCAGGCCGTGGACACTGTCCCCAAGCGGCCGCTCTGCCTTCCCGGCCAGGCCCCCGGACGGCTGGCTGCTGGGCATACTCTGGCTTTTCAAATTTAATTTTAAAAATGTGATCTGGAAATTAATTTCATCCAGATGCAGGGGTCTTTGGTGTGTGTGTGCTTCGCAAATGGCAGAAGATAAAATAGAGGCAGCTTTATGGGCAAGCTGAGAGGCCAGCCAAAGCCACCAGCAGCGATTTGTCAGAGTATTCCAGGCCATTTACTCATTCAAATTTTTGGGGGTTTCCCAAGCAACAAACAAAACCTTCTCTCATGGCAGAATCTCACTGAATCCTGTCTGGGCTCACGGCAGCAGGACACGGCAGGAGGACTGTGGCAGGGCCCCCCAACCCCACAGGAGCCCCCCGGAGGCCTCTGGTCAGTAAGGAGCCCTGGCCGGTAGCTCCCTGGCCGGCCGGGCTGGTAGAGGCCAGCCGGCCTCACCCATGTAACTGGCCACAAACCCCCATCTGTGGCCTGTGGTTCTGTGCGCAGGTCAGGGCACGTGAACCCCAAATCAGTGCTCGGATCCTGGGAAACAGCTTGCTTCCGTCACCGCCACACGGAGGACAGCGGCTCTCCCCGCTGGGCAGCATTGTCATGCAGCTGGACGAGGCCAAGTGAGGGCCTGAAAGAGAAGCTTCCGGAGGGCCGGCTCCTGGGGCCCAGGCGCGGAAGGAGTGCTCCCCCGATGCCAGGGCCACACCCACGGTCACACGGCAGGACCAGGCTGTCCAGGGCAGCAGCAGCGCGTGGGACATGTGTCCAGGGAGCGGAGCCCTGCTTGGCCGCACTGTCCCTCCTCCGGGTGCCTGGCCGAGCCCGTCCCTCCCTGAACCCCTTGGGGGTTTCTGGACGCCCGTGGAAGTGGCGGGGCCTGCCACGGTCCTCCCGCCGTGTCCTGCTGCCGCCAAGCCCAGAAGGCCGGGCCTGTGCCTCTCCTGCCCCAGCCAACAGGCCGGCCGGCTGGTGAGCACTGGCCGGCGAAACACACCTGAGTCCTGGGTCTCCAGGCCGTGGGCCCTTCTCCACAAGTGACCCCTCGCCCAGTGAAGGCCCCGGCGTGGGTCCCCGCGCTTCCTGGGCTCAGGGAGCCGTTTGTCCCCAGGCGGGACCCCAGCTCGGACAGCGTGGACCCCAGAGACTGTAGCCCTGCTGACGCTGCTGTAGGGTAATACCCGCCAGGACCAGGGGGCTGAGCCACTCAAAGAACATTTGGAAGTTTCTGGCCCCATTTGGGGGCTGGATTGAGCTGGCTGCGGCCCAGCCCCGCGGAGGCCACTAGGGGCCTCGCTCTCGGCCCTCGGCCCCATCGAGCACGGGGACGTTCTGGGGGAGGGGAGTGAGGCCACAGGGAGAACGACAACCGCCACCCCCCCCAGCCTGTGTGGCCACTCCCGTCTCCCTGGAGCCCTCTCCCCTCTCCCAGCCTGCAGCCCCCGTGCTGAAGGGACCCCCTCACAGGGGCAGGGCTCCTGTCCACACCACCACCACCAGGGAGCCCCCCAGGGCCCCGGACAGAGCTGGCCGCTGAAGCACCCTCCCTATCCCTGGGGACCAGGACAGAGCCCCTGCCTATCCAGGGGCCTGGACGTGAGGTCTAGCCAGGCCCAAGGGTGGGGAGCAGTGCGCCCCCAGACACCAAGGCCCCTGAGCAGGGCTGGAAGTGGGCAGTGCGGCGGGTGTGGCGAGCGGCTTCCTCGCTCTGCCTGCCTCTGCCAGGCGGCCAGATCCAAAACAAACACTCTGTTCCTCCCGCAGAGCACGGCGCGGCCGCCGCCTGACGCTCTCCTGCTGCCCGGCTCCAGCCCGGCCCCCTGGTGGAGCCACGGCGGGGTGGTGGGTGGAAGGCACCAGGCAGCCCTCGCTGCTGACGGGCCCTGCGCTCCTCGGGAAGCCCCTTGGGCCGCGGACAGACAAAGCCTGCAGGGCACTGGGACATCCAGGCCCCTGGCCCGTCCCCACTCTGCAGAACCACCCTGGGGTGGGGCCCAGTGGCCGGGACGAGGCTGGTGTCCCTCAGGTCTTGGCCTCCCCCAGCACTGGCGACCCGCCAGCCTCCTTCTCCCTCTCGGAGTGGCCAGCGATGTAATAACGCAGGGGTCTTGGCCAGCGGGGTCCCGGGGTGGACTCTGCCTGCTCCCCGCAGTCCCGGGCCATGCAGGATCGCCCAGCCTTGCAGGCCCCCATGGCCCCATTCACTGACCTCTCCGCCGAGGCTCGCCCTCTGGTGCCCCACCCGGCCACAGGCCCCTCCTGGGTGCGAGGCCCAGCCCGGCTCCCGGTCACCTGGGCTCACAAGCCACCCAGCGGGGGTTTTCAAGGTGTTTGCGCTGAGGTCTGATTTGGGCATCTCCTGGGGTACCCCAGCCCCTCCCTTCCATGAGGTCCCAATCTTTCCCAGGTCACCATATGGCTTCTGGGGTGTCCCGGGTCCTGGCAGGCCTTGCCCCAGCACCGTCCAGGCTGCACACAGCCAGCTTCAAGCCCTGGGCCCACCCCACCGCAGCCCAGGACACCCACAGCAGGCTCCCCTCCTCACTTGGGCACAGGGCGCTCTGCCCAGAAACGCTCCACCCTCCAGACTGCGGGATGCCCACGGGCTTCAGGACTCTGGTGCGCAGCCCCCCGTTCTGCCAGGGGCTCTGCATGAGGAGAGGGGCCAGCCCCCGACTGTGGGTGCGTTGTGACCGGGCAGGCCCCATCCCTCTCGGGCCTGTCCTGTCTGTGGGGGTGTGTGGAGCTTCTTGGAGAGTGACCAGGAGGAATCCCTCTAGTGTGGGGGCTCTGAAGGAGGTGACCCTGAACCCCACACATGGCCATATAGGAACACTACTGGTTGTCACAGTCGGGGTGGCGGGGAGGGGGTGTTGCTGGCCTCCAGCAGGGTGGGGGAGGAGGCCAAACCCCATAGTGTCCGGGGCAGCCCCCACCCGCACGGATGGGCCCAGGTATCAGGGTTCCCTGTGTGGGTCTCCCCTCTCCAGCTCAGATGGCTGCCATCGGCGGGGGCCCCAGATTTACCGAAGTGGTTTCCAAAGCTGGGGTGACTCTCGGTAGCTGCCTTGAGCAGGCAAGTTACCCAACTCGCCTGGTCTCCCCTGCCTGGTGCGGAGATCGGGCTTCGGGGCACCCCGAGGAGCGTGGGTGACACTCGGCTGAGCCGCTCCCCGTTTCCGTGCCTACCCAGGGGCGGCCTTTATTCTGGGGCTAACGCCTCACTGTCAGCAGTGGGGACCCTCTGTGCCGGGGCGCTCCGTGTGAAATCCTGTGTGAATGCGCAGATTATAGAAACCTGTGGGCTTAGGACGAGGATCCCGGCACCAGCCGGCGGCCCGAGCGAGCCCGTCTGCAGGCTGGCCTGCCTGCCCCAGCTTTCGGTTCGCTGGTGGCCAGGATGCGCCGAGGTCCTGACCCAGTCCTGGCACCGCCCTCCTCCCCAGGGACCCGCCCTCTGGTGGAGAAGGCTTGGGTCCCATCCCAGACCCGATTCTGTGATGGGCGGAGCCTGCTGAGCGGCTTCACACACAGAATTATTCTAAGACCTGAGCAGATGGCAAGATATTCAGGGGAGGCACCGTGCATGTGAGGAAGGCAGGCTGGGGAGCCAGCCCAGCGGAGGGGGGACCTGGACCATCGACACCTCTGAATTGACCAGAGGGGAGAGGAGGCTCCCCCAAGCAAGTAAGCACTGCATATTGGCAAAGCCTTTGAACCCCAACATCAAACAGAGCTTGGGGCTGAGACCCCTACCCCACCACCTTCCAATGGGGCTTCTAACCCTTCCATAGTCCCTTCAATAGGCCAAGAAGACACTGAAGCACTGCAAGAGCTGCCGTCGTTACCATAGTGAGATGCTAGCACTCAGTGACAGGTTAAAATGGGAGCCATGAGAAAGCACCCCAATCTCCTTATGCTCAGTGGACCCCTCAGGGCATGTGGAAACTTTGCATCTAGTATCAGTGGAGAAAAGATGTGTAATTTGATGCATGGTGTTGGCTACTCGTTTGAGGGAAAAAAGTTGGATACCTACCTCAAAACTTACACCCCCCCAAAATTCCTGACGATGAAAGATTTGAAAGTGAAAATTTACAACATAAAAGATGGAAGAGAAAAGTGAGGGAATTTCTAATAATCTCGGGTAGGGAAAACATCTGTCAGTATGACACAAAACCCAGAAGACATAAAAGACTAAGCATAAAAAAGGCATCACAAATTCAGAGACATGCCCAGAAAATATATGGGCATCATATATCCTTCACATATAAAGAGTTCTTATAAATAAATAAGAAAAAGCCCAAAAATTCAAGCGGCAAATGGCCAAGGGTATAAACAGTTAGCTTACTATAAAAGAACTACAAATGGTTCTCAAACATAGAGAAGCTCAGTTTCACTCAAGAGAGTCGATGCTGTTTCCACCCTCTGCCTGTCCCTAGCACATTCACTGCCACTGCAACATGCTCCTTTCATTACTCTGAGTTCCCCTCCGCCAGGGCCCTGGTCTCAGTTGTTTTAATCGCTTACAGAAGGGGCTGCTTAGGGTTACCTGAGTCCAGGTGTCAGTCAACATTCACTGAAGAAGGAAGGAGGAAGGAAGGGGAGGAGGAAGGAAGGAGAGTGGTTCAAGCCTGTGGCCCTTGCACGCATTTCGCTTTAGCAGCCTGAGAGGCGGGCACAGTGAGATGAGGCTGGAGCTCAGAGGGCAGAGCAGGCGGGAAAACCGGTCACTCGAGGCCCCCCCAGAGCCTTCCCAGCCCTCCCATCCTCATTGGGTCGGACCGTGCCCAGGGCCCGGCGGGTGCTCACTTGTGGGTGTAGCCCTCGGAGCCGGCCGTGAGGTTCGCCTGCATCACCGCCTGGAACTCCGTCTCGTTGCAGCAGTATTTGAAGACCGTGTTGTTATGGTGACAGCAGAGGATGAAGGTTTTGTTGTCTGAGAGCCGAGGGCAGTGGAAGCCGAAGTGGTAGCGGCCTTTGTGGTCCGTGTAGGGCTCACAGACCCGGAAATGCGCGGACAGGACTGGAAAACAGAGTCGGGGCTTGAGGCGGCCGCGGCAAGCCCAGCTGCCCGGGGCCCTCCAGTCTGTGGTCTTAGGGCTGGGCCGGCAACTTGTCCTCCATCCTGCAAGCCTCCTCCCTGCCTTGGAGACCAGGGCCCGCCTCACCGAGCTCCTGCCCTCTCCCCGGCCTCCGGGGACCCACTGGCCTACACCCAGTGCCCTGGCCCATGTGGGCGGACAGGGCTGCGGCTTCAGAGACGTGTGGCCCCCTCGGGGCCTCTGTGCACGATGGGCGTGCAATTAGGGAACCCCGTTAACTGATGCTCTGTGTCTGTCACAGGCTAATCCACCCACCGCTCCCCTTTAATCCACCCACCACTCTTGCAGGCAGGTCTGGGACCCCACTGTACAGACGGGGAGACTGAGGCTTAGAGGCCTGAGCTGGTAAGTGGCGGTGGGATGTGCGGCGCCCTCCACTCTGCCAGCCCGAGTGGCCTTGTCACCTTGGGCTGGTGGTGACCCGCTGACCGGCCCAGGCTGGCCGGGGTGCTGGGCAGCAACGGCACAAGAAGCGGGTCCCCTTGTGGAGAGGGCACTGCCCCTCCGGGCCTTGGTTACCACACTGGTGCCCCAGACCAGCCGGGATCAATGGCTGCCCGGGCCCCTCCCCGGACCCTGGTGACAGCTGCCCCGGCCCGACCCTCTGCCCCAGCTGGTGGGGGACCCTGTTTGGCCACGAGGCCTCTGCAGGCCCAAGACGGTGTTTACCCCGCTGAGGGCGATAAACAGGAGCGAAGCCGGAGCAAACATAACAATGGAAAAAAACCTGGCGCTCCTGTCTCCCGCTTAATTAGTATCTTCATAAAAGGGATCCTGTATCTAATTTGTATCCTGAAAAGGGGCTTTGCGGCTGAACGCATCCTCCAGCCGCAAAGCTCCGGGGCGCAGAAGCTGGGTCTCTGCTGAAAGGCGATTAGACTGCAGCCCACACAGCTCTGCCCGTGGCCGCGGGAGTCCCCGTGGGCTGAGCGGCTGGTGGGCGGCGGCGGCGAGCGGCTGCGGGCAGCCTTGGGCAGCCTGGGAGAGCCGGTGCCCGGCCCAGAGCTGGCGCCGCTGGATGGTCACAGGTGGGGCCGCCCTGCCCAGGTCTCCAGGGGCCTGGGGTCATCGGGTCCCCCTCCAGCCTTGGGATGCACAGACCCTGAGATGGCTGCGGGGTCACTGAGAATGCAGAGGCGGGTGCCCAGCTCACGTTACCCCCTTGCTCAGAGGAGCAAACAGCCTCAGGGTGCGGGCCCCGACTAGCCGCATCATCACCCCCAGAAAGTGCCAAAATGCAGGTTCTCAGGCACCCTGCGGGCTGGAGCCACAGTCTGTCGCGGCCAGCCTGGCTGGGGACACCAACGGTCCCCTTGAGTTGGGGCCGCCTGGCCTCAAGGCACGAGGTGCTGGAGGCTGCAGGTGGGGGCAGAGGCAGAGGTCAGCTCTGTCCAGTCCCCCTGCAGAGAAGGGCGGGAGGGGCGTGCGGAAGTCCTCTTGCGGCTCACCCAGCCCACTGGATGGGCGGCACTAACTGGCCACTTGGCAGAGGCCGGGGGCCACTGCTGCCCCCCAGGGAAGAATGAGCTGGAGCCGAGGCAGCCCTGGGCCAGGACCAGGACCGCGGGGCCACTGGGCCATTGCAGCCTGAGCCTGCGCCGACGCTGGGGGCCGGCTCCGGGCGGGGGCTCCGAGAGTGCTTGTAGCAGCCGAGGGCAGGCCCCGCGCAGAGCGAGAGGAAGGGGGTGAGGACAAAGAGCTGCCCCTCTGGCCTCCAGGCCAGACTGCGCCTGGACATCCCCGGAGAGGGACGCCCTGCTGGGAGGCCAGCGGGGCCCGGGGCCCGGACAGTGGCCGACAGCGAGAGCAGCAAGGAGGGCGCTGTGCTCTTGGGTGCGGTGCCGTGGGCTCTGCGAGAGGACAGGACGCGCTGTCCTCCAGCCCAGGCTGAGTCCCGTCTGCTGGCCGGCCCCCCGCAGCGTGCGGGTGTCCACTGGCTGTGTGGCTGGAGGCAGCAGCACTCCCTTCTCTGAGCCTCAGTTTCCTCATCTGTAAATGGGCAAAGACTGCCTCCGTCCTAGGGGCGGTGAGGGCGAGAGGGGTGGGGGGTGCCCAGGAGCAGCCTCCACCCCGCGGCTTTGGCTGTGACCTCCCGGGAGCCCTGCCTCTCGCGCCCCTTTCCCGGCCGCCTCCCAGCTTCATGGCAAAGGTCAGAGGCAGAGAGAGCGAGAGGGCACGTGGAGGCAGGAGGAGAGAGGAAGAGAGAGCGAGAGAGGAACCGCAGAGACAGACAAATAGAGACAGACAGAGATAAAGACAGCAGAGGGAGCCCCACAGAGAGACAGAGACAAAGAGATACAGAAACGGGGAGACGAGGCAGGGCAGCTGCAGACAGGGATTGGGCCAGTCCAGCCCGAGCCGCATGAGCGCTGTGCACACCCAGACTCGAAGGGCCGCCGGCCACCCTGCGGTCACCGGGACACTGGCAGGTCGGTCAGGGCAGGGAAGGGGCCCGGCCACGCTCCCTGCTCGGCTTCCTCCTCCCCCTGCACTGGCCGAGCTCCCTGCTGAGCCTCGGTTTCCTCGCCTGGGCGGGAGGTGCCCATAACGCGGGCTGACTTCGTCCGGACCGCACGGGGAGCTCGCCCCTGAGCTTCGCCCAGGCCTGGCCAGCGGCTCTCCCCACCCCGTCAGCCCCCAAGCCCCAGGGGGCTGGCCCTGACCCCAGGAAAGGACCCCGTGCCCTCAGCCCAGCCCAGACGGGCCCTCCCGGGGGCGCTACCTGCGCAGAGCAGCACCGAGAGGACGGCGAGCACATTCAGGGACTGCTGGCCACAACTGGTCATCGTTCGGCTGGCATCGGCCCTTCGAGAGCTGCCTGTTGAAGGAGACCGGAGGCGGGTGTGGGCGGGTGGCCACACTCTCCAATTTCCTCTCTGGGTGAGCGAGCTCCCCGCCAGTCAACTGTCACCTCCTTTTCTTTCACGGCAAATGAGACTTCGTCAGAGAGCGGATGCTCCGGTGCTGGAAACAGCGGGGAGCCGGGGCCAGCAGGCACGGAGACGCCAGGGGCAGTGGGTAGGGCGTGGCCAAGCCGGGGCTGCCGGGTCCCCTGGGGCGGTGCCGTCAGCCCCTCCGCCAGGGGCTGGCACCAGAAGGCGTTAGGGGCACAGCCGTGAGCCAAGCAGACATGGCGTGCGGCGAAAGAGAGGCTGCCCTCGCCTTGGCTTGCGTTCATGGAGGACACAGAGATGGACATTCAGAATGCCCGTGGGCCCCCAGGACTACACCCCAAAGTACCCAAGCCGGGGATGCCAGTGGCCACTGCACCCCCATGTTCATCACAGCATGATTCGCACAGCGGGGGAAGCACCCCATCAGGGATGGGCGATGGGTGAGCAAAGCGGCCCCGCCCTGCAGAGGACCACCCTGGAGAGGGACACCCCGCCCCAGCCCCCAGCCAGACCCCAAGGGCAAGCGCCTGTGCAGGCACGGAGCCCCTGGGGGCATCACAGACAGAAAGGAGAATCGGGGCTGACCTCGGCTGGGGTGTCCAGGGGACGGGGTTTCAGATCTCGAGGGTTCTGGGCTTCGAAGGCGGTGAGGGCTGGACAACCACCGGTGGACCTAATGACCCTGAACTTATAACTGGTTCAAATGACACATTTCTGTCCTGTGCATTTCGCCACAGTAAGAAACCCTGTGAGGAAAGCACAGCGCCGCGTGTTTGGGTGCAGAGGGGGCACGCGGGAGGGAGCCGGCTGGGGGGGCGGTCAACTCCCTGCAAGGTGACTGCTGGGCAGCAGCTCCCGCGAGGCGGGCAGCGCGTGTGGCTTCCTGGGGGGACACTGCAGACCAGGGGGGCTGCCAGTGACGTGGGCAGCCAGGAGCCCTGCGGAGCTGGGGTGGGGGGTCGCTGGCCAGCTGGGCAGGGCCTTAGCCCTAGCGGTCACTTTACATCAGGGTGCTGAGGCTCAGGACAAACCTGAGGGGACAGGTCACCTCGATGTCCCTCCAGGGCTTGGGTATGGAGGTCAGAAGGTGGCCTCAGTGGCCTGCATGCGCACAGTGTGGCCTCTCAGAGCTCCATGTGGGCTGAGCTGCTCGGGGAGGGGAGAGTAATTTCCTGAGCACCTACTATGTGCCAGACCCCGGGTCAAATGAGGTCCTGCCAGCCAGCCTCTTCCCTCAAGCACCTTTTATGGTATAGGGCTGTGTCCCCCAAGTACCCCTGCAAAGAACTAGCTCCTGGGACCTCGAAGTGGCCTGACCTGGAGACAAGGTCTTTGCAGACACAGCTAAGCCAGCGACCAGGCGTCTGACAAAAGGGGAACCGGCCCCGTGGCACGCAGGGAGGAGCCCTGGAGGCTGGGGGTGGGAATGGGGGATGAGTCTGCAGGCCAGTGAGCCCCGAGGAGCCCCCGAGACGGCCAGCAAAATACCGGAAGCTGGGGGAGAGGCCTGGCACAGGCCCCGCAGGGCACCCAGGGGAGCAGCCCTGCTCCTCTAGAAGTCAGGGCATCCCCTGCTGCCCTGGGAGCAAGAGCTAACGTGAGGAGGCCCCCCCACCAGCACCCTCATCTCCCCAGGGGAGACCCTGGGCCCTCCTGGCTAAGCTGCACCCGTGTGCAGAGTCGGCTCCAGGATCCACTCTGGGACACCCCACCCGGCTTGGGGGCCCCGCCGAGGAGGCTGGGGGGCAGGGAACAGCCCGCCAGGGGACCTACTGGGTCAGGCCGGGCCGGGTTCCCGGTGCCACTCACATGGGCTGTCCCGGAGCAGCTGGCAGCCGGTCAGCAAGAGTGGAAGGCACCAGCCTGGGCCCGGGGCCCTGAGTCCCGCTGAGTGGCTGCACCCACAGGGAGGCACCGGGGCACCCAGAGGCGAGACGGGAGCAGGGCCCAGGGGCTCTTCTCTGCTCTGGCCTCGCCCTGGCCCTGCCGCGGGCGCCCGGGGCCTGGAGCCAGTCAGGAGGGGCTGGCAGCGAGGCCGAGGTGCCTGCGAGGGGCTGACTCTCTCAGGCCAGTGTCGGTGGGAAGGGCCTCTTGTCTCACCGTGAGGCCCCGCGCTGCCCCACGGGCTGTAAGCTGCTTAATTGCTCTGAGCCTGGGCCTCCTCCTGGCTCCTCCGGGCCCTCCTGGGAGGATGAATGGAGATTAAAGCATTTGAAAGTGCTTAGGAGAGGACTTTGTTCTGGGGAAACCTAAGGATCGGCTTGGAAAATGCATGGTGTGGGGGTGGGACAGGAGAGTGACAGACCCTCTGAGGGACTGTCAGCCCCGCGCCCACCCCGGCCCACTGGACAGAGGGCAACCCAGGCCCTTCTGGCCACTGTGGGGTGGGCGGCCCCATTGAGGAGCCGGGCTCAAATTCCAGACCTGGTGGATTTGCCGGATGAATGCCAGGGTGGGGGGCCAACCTCTGCCACACGCCCGGAACGCCCACCCGCTGCTCCACTCCCTGCAGCACTCTCCACACACAGGGGGCTGTCACGCACACCGCACCAGGGACGCCCTGTTTCGTCCTGTGAATCCAAAGTCTATTCCACCTAACAGGCTGTGCCAGCGCCACCTCCTCCAGGAAGCCTGCCTTGATTCTAGCAGCCGGAAGAATGTCTCTCCATTAAGGTCTATCCTATTCTGTCTCTTTTTAATTAGGGTGCTACTTCGCTTCTTCATTCACTATCCTCTCAACATCCACTTGCTGACCTCTATTCTGGGTGGGGCTGGACTGGGCTCTTCAGGAGCTCCGGGAGGGGGTGTCCACCAGCTCTGCGTTAGGGGGCAGGTCCCGGGTCCTCCTCTCTCCGGTCATGAGGCTTCTAGGCTGGGGTCCACTCAGCTGAAGCCAGGACCCTGGACTGGGGCTCCAGGGTCCACTGGCTGAGCTTCCCGCCTGCACCCTCAGGGCACACCAGTCACACACCTACCCGCTGGCGCTCCTGGCTGCCACCTGCAGAGCACCCACCAGTGGCGGAAGCTGCAGCCCCGTTTGCTGGACAGAGGCTGGGGAGGTGCCCCCCTCTGCCCTGCAGGCCCAGGACAGCTCAGGTCCGGACCTGAAGGCTGAACCGCCCGAGGAGAGAAAACCCCAAGTGCGCCACCAGGAAGTCCCGTGAACATCCCCTTCTCGACTCTGGGCAGCAGGGCCGGGGGCCTGGTCCTGGAGGGTCCACAGCCGCCTTGGAGGCCCTGCGGTCTGGGTGGTCTGAGGGCCCCCGAGAGGGGCCAGCCGGGGTCGCTGTGCAGCAGGCCAAGCAGTGGGACGGTGGCTGATGCCCTGGGAGCGAGGGTCGAGGGGCCGAGGACAGGACGGGGCAAGGCAGGGGGGCAACCGCCTGAGCACCTGCTGGGTGCCAGGCCCGTCTGTATCCTTGGGTCACGTTTGGGGGTGCAGGGGGAGAGGGGAGGCACGCGGGCAGCACCAGCCCACGAGCACATAGCGGCGTCTGTGACCCAAGCGGACGCCTGGGTCCAGGAGGGGGAGGCCACCCGTGGGGGGAGGGTTGCCTCGTCCAAACAGCGGTCACCAGGGGCCTCCCCCCCATCCCGGCGGCGAGGCGGCGGCCTTGGGCTGCAGAGGCTGTGGCTGGCCCCAGGCCTCAGGCGCCTTCCTGCAGCCTGTGGAGCACCGGCCCCTCCTCCGCTCACCCCTGCACCAGGCTCTCCACACAAGGACAGAGGCACAGAGAGGTCAGCGACTTGCCTAAGGTCACACGGCTGCAGGGGAGAGCAGGCACTTGAGCAGGTGGGGCGTGGCCAGCGGCTGAGTCCCTCCCCAGCCTGCCCTCCCTGACCCTGGGCCGCATCCCTGGCTGGGCTCAGGGAGGGTCTGGGGTGCAAAGTGGGGGGAATGGGGAAGGGGCAGGGAGACGGCGGGAGGCAGGGGAGCTGGAGAGGGCCCAGGCCCTGGTCAGCAGTGGGCACCCAGGGGGTGGGGTCCGGAGCCCCCACCCGGTGACCAGTCCAGCTCCAGTCTAACCCGACTGCCTTCACAGCACCCTCAGCGGCGACATTTGACGGGACAGCCGACATTCCCCGGGGAGGGGCAGAGTTGGGGTGCAGGGTCCCATGAACACCCTCCCGAGACTCTTGCTCCCCGGTCAGTACCGCCGGGCGCTGCTGCACCAGCCCCCTCCCTGCCAGGCCTGCCCAGAGCGTGAGCTCCTACAGCCCGGAGAGGAGGAAAGCCGGCTCAAGAGCCCACGGGCAGGGATGGGCAGTGTCCAAAGCCGGCTGCCCAGCCCGTCGCACCCAGCAGGAAGGGGCTCTCCCCCAGGGAGGGCCGCCCCTCCGGTTGCTGGGGATCATCTGTGGCTGCGGGAGCCCAGAGCCCGGCTGGCTCTGCAGCCGCAGGTGCCTGCCCCAGCACCCGCCACCCACGCCCGGGCCTCCGCTCCCGCCCCCTCCGCCTGCCCGAAGCTGGCGCAGCCAAAGTCGGGCCGTACAGCTGGTCAAGAGCCGGCGCGTCCACACCAGGGAGCACCCGCGGCCACCAGAGGGGACAGGCAGCCGTCGCGACGAAACGCGGGGAGCAGAGAGAACTGTGCGCAGTAATAACAAAGCAATAAGACAAATTGAGGCGAACAGATGCCCAGGCCCGGGCACGGGGGGCCAGGACCCAGGGCCAGACTCCGCCTCCAGGCGGCGCCACCCACCTCCACGGGCCAAAAGAGCCGCTCGCTGCGGCCAGGCGCGGTGGGGAGTGGGGCACAGTGGGGAGTGGGGGCAGGGATGGTGGAGGGCACTCGGGCCCACTTTTGCCCTCATTGTTCAAGAACGTGTATCCCGTTATTTACAAACAAGGAGACCCGGAGGCTTGGTAGTGGACCCCGGAAATCCGGGCAGACCCGGAAATCCGGTTCACGAGTTCACGAGGCTGCCGGAGAGGCAGCTAAATGGGAGGGAGCCCCGCTCGGCCCTCCCGTGTCCTGCGCGGCCTGGCCGGGCCCACAAGGCTGCAGCCCAGGCCTCAGGACACCTGGGCCCCCGGGGCCCCTGCCCAGACTCGGCCGTGGGTCCGCTGGGGGTTTCTAGGGCGTGGGGATTCCGCCTCGAAGACGCCAGGCTCCCCAGTTGCCCAGACGCCCAGTGTCCCAAGCACTGCGGTCATCACCCCATTTTCTTGTCTGCAAATTGGAGAAACGCCCCCAGAAATGTCTCAGGAACCCACGCTGACGGGGGGCTCCGGCAGAAGCCAGACGCGCCCAGGTCGGTGAGTGACCGGGGGCCTGACCAGGCGCATCCTGAGTGCTGTTCGGGGGGCCACTCGGGGCGGGGGTGGGCGTGTGTATGGGGTGTGGGGTGCACACAGACGACCCCGGCCGAGGTATAGTGTGCGGCAGGGGAGGGGCAGAACCCCCGCAGGCCTGGGTCTCCTCCTGGGCACGGGCGTGTGGCCTCGAGGTCGTGGGGAGCAGGTGGGAGACTGTGGGGGTGAGGCTGCAGGCGGTGGGGCCGGGGTGCGGTGTGGCTGGGCGGCGTCCACTGGAGACCTGGGCAGGAGCAGGACTGGGCCACTGCGTCAGGCCAGGAGGGAGGGCTCTGGAGCCGGGACGGGTCCGGGGACTGTGCCTTTGATGGTTTCCAAGAGCTTCTGAGACCGGCTGGAGTCCCGGACCAGGGGGCCAAGTCAGAGGAGGGGACGTTCGCTCTGTGACGGTCCAGCCACGCCGGGTGGCCCCTGCGGGCCCTGGGCCACAGGAGGCCACTGGGGGGCTTTGCGGGTCTCACATCGCCAGCAAGAGCAGGCGTTCCTGGCGGGCGGCCTTGGAGACTTGACCGGGTTGCTGGGGCAGCACCTCGAGCTGCCTCAGGCAGGTGCCCCCTGCCAGGCTCTGCTCCCCTGACAAGCCCTGGGGGTGCGGGGCAGGCAGGGACCCCAGGCGGTGCAGACCACCGCCCAGGTCCCAGAGGCGGGCGGGGGAGGGTGCTGCGGCTCCGACAATCTCTGCACCAACTCGGGTAATTGACAGCAGCTGCTGTTGCAACCAGAGACTTGTCAGCTGTGATTAAGCCAAGTTGCCTTTAGGCCAATCAACTTCAAAATTATGCAAATAGGGCCTCGGCGGAGACCACAGGGATGGTGCAAACCGGCTCTCTGCCCCACCTGCCACTCGTGCTGCACCGCAGGCCTGGAGGGCCCACTTCCGCTTTCACCGCAGGCCACGCTGCCGGGGGGCTGGGGGTATCCACGAGCTCCAGGCCCACTCTCGGTAGCGGCCCAAAGCTCTGAGAGCCGGGCCGGGACCACACGCCCCTCTCAAAGCATCGGCTGCCCCAGCGACTGCCCCGGACCCAAGTCGCCCTCCCGGTCAGTGGCAGTGCTGCTCGCGCCACACCCAAGAGGGCTCCCTGGTGGGGGAGGCAAACATGGAGGCCAATGGCGGCTTCCCAAGGCAGCGGGAGGTGACTGGCTCGTCTTTGCGCCACCGCAGCCCTTGCTCACGGGCCTCAGACCTGAACCGGAAAGAGCTCCCTCCCCCTGGGCTCCGCCTGGGGCCCAGTACCCCAAAGTGTTTATGCCCTAGACCAGCTCCTCAGCCACCCCCAGCCCCGTGGCCCCCGCAGGTCATTGCAGCGGGAGGTCTGGGGCAGGGTGGGCGGAGCTGAGCCCACCGGACGTCCAGGTCAGCGGGTCCGCGGCTGATTAGTATGCCACTTGGGGACGTTGCTCCAGGATTTCTGGGGAAGGGAGAGGTGACACCAAAAGGCATTTAGGGAAAAGCTCTGGTGGCAGGAAATCCAACCGGGCCTGGAGGGTGAGGCCAGAGCCCCGAGAAGAGGGGGTACCTGGCAGATGGGGCCGCGGCCAGGGAGGGGGTGCAGGCTGGTGGCGGGAGGGACACCCCCACCTGATGACCCAGAACGTGGGACTCAGACTCTACGGGCCTCGCCCTGTCAAGTGGGGTGTCCACCCTTGGTGCCTGGGAGGGCCAGACGGAAAAGAGACGTGAAGGTAGAGGCCAGGGTGTGCTGGGCATCTAGGCCGGACCCGCGCTTCCTGCCCCCGCCCCTCTCCGCGCCCGGGGTGGCTAGCCTGTCCCCATGTTCTAGAGTTGCACGGGACCCTGGGAAGGGTCGGGGAGGCCACCGTTTCTGAGGCGCTCGCAGTGGGCTCCCATCGTGCCCCATCGGCTGGGGGCCTCCAGGCTGCGGCAGTTGGGCAAGAGCTCAAGGCCACACGATAACCAGCTCCCAGCGTGGAGGGGGCCGGGGGCTACTTCTTGAGCACCTACTGTGCGTCCAGGGCAGCGATTGGGGCGTGACAAACTCTCTTCTCTGCTCTTCTACAAAGGAGGGGTGACTGCTCCCAGTTTGCGTTTGAGAAGACTAAGCCCAGAGGGGTGGCGTGGGCTGCCTGGGCCACACAGCGGCTGTGCTGTGGGCAGGCCCAGCAGGCTGACCTCTAAGGCGAGGCTCTTCTGGGCCTCAGGTTCTTGGCCTTGAGCGCTGGGAGTCAGGTGGTGGCCAGAAGGGACCTGCCATCCCCCGAAATGAGCCTGCAGGGGCTCCCCTTAGCTCCCATGCTAGGAGGAACCACAAGTGGCACCCCTCTCCACACAGGGCCTGGAGCCCCCTCGCTCACACTCAGGGTGTCAACTGCTCCTCACCACAGCCCCCGACCCCCCCCCCCATTCCCTCTGGGGACAGCTCTGCGGAGAGTCGGGGACGTTCTGCTGGTCTGGCCTTGCACCCCGCATGCTTATTCTAAAACAATCAGCAGCTGGCACGGCGGTGCCAAATTGAATGTAGGCGGTGTCAGGAGGAGGGGTGGCACCGGCAAAGAGAGGGGCCGTTTGAGTGGGAGGCCCCTAAGTGTCTCCTGGTCCCAGGGACAGGTGGGGTGGGGGAGAGCCAGGTCTGGAGTGACAGATTGGGCCCAACGCGCTTTCACCAGGAGCAGACAGAGCTCCTGCCTCCGCCCTGCCTCCTCCCTCTTCCATCCACCATTCAGCAGCGCCATTCACTGAGCACCTACTATCTGCGGCTCAGCTCCAGACCTGGCACACGGGAACAAACTGGACAGGCGCACTCTGGCCGGGGGGCGCAGACCCCCGCATCCAGCACCCAGCCATCCCTTCATCCGTCTACCCACCATCCCTTTGGGGGTCTCTGCTTCCCCACTACTGCATGAGAGGAACCCCGCGGTTGCCTACCTTGGCACCGTCTACCTCCGAGACCCACAGACAGCGGGCTCCCCGAGGCGGGGCCAGAGCTGAGGCCCCTCCAGGACCCCTGGTGGCTCAGGGAGTGGGGGCCGAGGGGTCTGGGGAGGGCCGGGGGACAGCAGGAGGGTGAGAGGTCCTCGCCTCGGCTTCGGACAGTCCGCAAATAAACTCCAGCTCATGCCTCTTCCCAACCAGGAGGGAGAGAAAATAGCTTTCACACTATATTTTCTGATTTTTTTTTTTTCACTTCACTGCTTCTAAATCGATCCAGAACAGATTGTCCAATTGTTTGAATTTCAGGAGAAATGTCTCCTCATCTCTCCTAGCCCTGGCCAGAATTCTGCCAGGCCTGGGGCTGCTCCTCGGCCAGCCTCTGCCGGGATGCCCGGCTGGCCAGACTCCTGCAGCCTGAGCCGCTTCGGGGACCACGCGGGCATGGGGGTGATGTCTGCACTCCCGGGCAGCGCCCAGGCCCAGGCCCCTGCCGGTCCTTCCCTGGAAGGGGAGCCTCGGGCTCGCGGGCGGGACAGCCAGGGCAGAGTGTGACCACAACCTGCTCAGTGCCCACGGTAAGCGCTGCGGGCACTGGGGGGCCCAGGAGATGGGACACCTGCAGCCCAGGCACCTGCAGGATGGACCGGCTGGCGCTGCCCGGGGGCTGGGGGGGTCAGACCTGACTGCCCATTAGTGCTGCCTGCCCTGGGCACAGCAGGGGCAGTGGTGCCCCTCAAGCCACATCTGAGTCTCCAGGGCAAAGTCCAAGCTCCGACCTGCCAGGGTCCTCAGAAACCAGGCCACTGCCGACTCCCACATCTCGCCTGCCCAGCTCCCGCCAACGCCTGGGCCAGCCCCAAGTCTCCCAGACGCCTTCCCTGGGCTCAGGCGCACTGGCCCGTCCCTCCCTGCCCTGCCCTCGCTGGTCCACTCACCACCGTCACATGTGCCACTTCCTCTGGGAAGGCCTCCGTGATGCCCCCATTTCCCCAGCAGAATTGCTCCCCCATGAGCCCCTTCTGCGGGACTCGGCCCCGGAGCTGGCAGGGAGCCCTCTCTGGTCACCCACAGGCATGAGCTCCAGCGGCCCTGATGCCCTGGGAGTGGAAGGCCACAGGGCATGCCCCACCGAGGACTGCCCCATCGGTCTGACACCCCACCTTCCGGGGCAGCCACGGACAGCAGGGGAGCCTACCCGGGCCCACCCACACCCCCCACACCGGAAAGCCTGGGCGCCCCCAGGGCAGCCCCTCCAGGCGCCTCCCAGGCCCTGGCCTTGCTCAGGGCTCGCTGCCCATGCCCCTCTCCCCCAGAGACGGAATCAACGGCTCCATTAGGGAACAGTGACAGTGATAGAACTATCTGGAAGACTTGCCTGGCCCCTCCGAACCTCTCGCCTGGAAGTGACTCAGCAGGGCCAGCTGCGCCCATTTTGCAGGGGAGGAAACTGAGGCAGAGGGTGGTGGGCTGGCTGGGCGAGGCCACCGTGGTGAGGGGTGAGCAGGGAGGGTGTTGGCCCCGCGTCCCTCGCCTCTCGACCACCATAGTGTATTCTCGCGGCTAGGCCGGAGCCCTTGGGACTAAACCGGGCAGCGTTTGCAAAGTGCTGGATGTGGCTGCATCGAGGCCAGGAGGTCAGAGCAGGCCAGAGCTCCCCGCCCCAGGCTGGGCCCTTGGCTCTCGGCAGCCCACATTCTGCCCATGAGTTGGCAGAGGCCTCCACCCTCACTGTGTCCTCCGCCCTGGGCCTCGGGCGCCTCAGAGGACATTGGAAAGCCCCTAAGCTAGTGTCCGTGACTTGCCTGCCCTGGGCCAGCCCCTCCTCCAGGCCTCCGCTGCTCTGTAACTTTAGAGACTCCCAGGCACGCCAAGAGCACTGTGTGCTCCCGAGGAAGCCGCCTCCCGAGTCCAGAGGAAGGAGAGGTTCAGGGACACAGGACACCTCTGAGCTCAGGGGGCCAGCCCCCGCCTGAACCCAGCTCTGTCCAGCCAGAACCACAGGCTGGGCCCCCCTTTTTTCCCCAGTGTGGGGACAACAAATGCTCGTGCAGGTGAGTGCTGGTGGCACGCTGTACATTGCTGCCTGCGCATGTGTGTGCAGAGAAGGGAGACACCTGCCTACAACGCCCACTCTAGCTCACTGCTCGAAGCCCTCAAAGGCACCTCTGCTCCCTCCTGGGCTTCCCCAGTCTCAGGCTTTTGATGCTTCCGGACAACCATCATTTCGTCAATCACTCACCCCCAAATCCTCCACCCCTCCCCTATGCAACCAGCAGTCAGTGACCCATCTAGCCATCATCCACCTTTTCGCCCACCCACCCACCCGTCCATTGTCCATTAACCCATCATCCATCCATTATCCATCCATCCATCCACTATCCACCCATGCACCATCCATCTATCCTCCATCCATCCATAATCCGTCATGTACCCACCCATAAACTCACCCATACCTCTATCCCTCTATCCACCCACCTACGCATGCATTTATCCTCCAGCCATCCATTCAGCCACCATCATCCATCTGTCCCTCCCTTCACTCACAGACCTGTCCAAAGCACACCTGGGCCACAGGGCTAAAATCAGGGAGAAGGCAGCCTCTACCCGTCCAGGCCAGAGATACTCCACCATGCGGGGCCTCCTGGGTGTTTCTGCTAGCAGTTACAGTGCGGTGAGGATGACAATGGTGTTTTCTGAGCACTTAGCACAGTCTGGGGAGGGGGATTAGAACCTGACACTCCCTCAATGGTAATCAATGGTGGTTACTGGAAATGGTCCCGGCGCCTGCAATCTCGCAATCCCTTCCCCTAATGCTCACAACCACCCTTGTAAATTACCATCATTATCAAGCTTATTCTGAAAAATGAGGGCACTAGGGCTCAGAGGGTGAAAAGACAGCCCAGCCCTAGCCCCAGGTAGAGGGAGAGCTGAGGTGTGAACCAGCAAGGGGAGTCCTGAGCAGAGTGGGTGCCTGGGAGTAGCGCTGCTTGAGGTTGCCATGGCGCTGGAGACACCTCTCCACCAAAGGGCTGACCTGATTCCCTTCCTCCTTCCGTCAACCACCACTGCCAAGGAACCCCCTGCCCCGACGACTGGGTGCGGCGCCGGCTTGGCTGCCTCCCTGCGGGCCGAACAGAGCTAACGGGGCCTCGGACGCCTGAACACACACACGGCGCCAACCAAGCCTCTAACGCGGATCCTTCCACCTGGTTCTCACAACAACCCACTTTCCCAGTGAGGAAAGGGAGGCTCAGCGGCCGTGAGATCTGCCCAAGTGGGAGAGTTAGGCACAAGCAGGGGGGCTTGTCCGAGGATGCCCCGGCAGCAGGCCTCGGCACTCCAGGGTCCCCTAGACAGCGCCGGAGCCTCCTCAGCTGTTGCTCTGGCGAGTGTCCAGGCTGGGAGGCGCTGCTCATTCCCCAGAGGCCTGGCGGCCCCATCAGACTCTGGGCGGGTACCCAGAGGATGCGAATTTCCAACCCGCTCCCTGGAAACCTGAGCAACAAGGACCTTCAGTAGCGCCTGCCGCCCTGAGGGCTGGGGCGACTGACACCAGGGGCCCTGCAAAAGGCAGGGGCTCCACCTCTCACCCTAGCCACCGAGCCCATCTGACCTGGAGCCCTGGTGTCAGCGGCTGGGACCTGGGCACCTAATGTCCCCCCTCCAGGCTTAGTTCTCCTAAGAGAAAGGGAGGCGCTTGGCCTCAGGGTGCCTGAGGGAGCTGGAAGAAGTAGACATGAAAGGCCTCTGTAAGAAAAGAGCCTGCAGGCCTTCACATCTGGAGCCACCACCAGCCAGGCCTGTCTGAGACCTGCTTCCCTTACAGCTCCTCTTCCTGCGATGGCCTCTGCCCTTCCCCCGGCACACTCCTGCCCATCCTTCAAGACCCTAGCCAAAAGTTGCCTCCTCCAGGAAGGCCTCCCTGATGGGCGTGGAGTCTCCCAGAAGTCTGTTTCTCTTTTGTTCTCCTGCCCCCACCAGACACGCTGGGAAGTCCACCGGGGCGGGGCCCGTCTTAAAAGTCCCCGTGCCCTGGGCCCGGCACTTGGCAAGTGCTCCGGCGCGACACAGTGAATCAAAGCGAGATGCATTTTCTGCCGGTCTATAAATCCAGCTGCAGGCACGAGATCCTCCCGAAAAGGCAAGGAGCCTGAAGTGAAAGCAAATCACCACGGCGCTGGTAGCCCGCTCGAGGAGCCAGGGGGAAACTCTCACGCTGGATTATGGAAGGAAGTTGCCTTTATTTTTAATTTGCGCCAATCTCTTCGAGAGCAGCACTTTATTTCAAGCCCATCAAGCCATGAGGAGCAGTGAATCTGGCACAGGAGACAAACTTTCCCAGCTCCATCTCCCAGCAGATCTCGCGGCCGCGGCCGAGCTCCCTCGCAGTCTCCATGGGCATTTCCCTGAGCTTGCCAGGGAGGATAATCAGATTATGTAGCTGGGTTTTAAAAGATCACGGTTTGTCTCATTTTCCAGGGAAGTGTGAACCAAAAAAAAAAAAAATTATTTTTCCCTCCCAGGGCTCTATGAAGCGCTTCCAGAACTTAATTCAGTGTTAAATGGGTGTAATTTGGGAAACGCATACATTATTTGTCAATTTCTGGAGGGTGAGGGTGCCTGTCTGGGAGGGAGGCGCAGCAGGCAGGCCGGGGGGTGGGGGGGGGCTCCTGTCAGGAAGAGCAAACCTGGACCTGCGCATTTGCATCTGTCTGGGCTTCTGCTTTTCTGCTTGGCTGGCCGGGGAGGGAGCGATGCCGAAGCCTTTTTCCAAAGGGAGAGCCTCCGGGTTTTCAGTGCAAATTTCACCGTCAGAGGCTGTTTGCGTCCCGCCCCCACCAGCCAGGCCAGCCCTGGACCAGCCGCATCCTGGCCGCTCTGAGGCCTGCAGGCTCCTGCTGGCTGTGACCTTGGGCACCCAGGGGCCTTCCGAAGCCACCAGACAGGTCCCATGTCCCGGCCGCTGCGTGGGAACCCCAGATCTGAGCCGGGACCTCCCCACCCACGCAAGTGAGGAGGCTGGAAAGGCCTCAGGAATTTCTGACCTGGGTGCAATTGGGGGTGGGGGAGGAGGAAGGGGCTTGCCCTGGTGGGCCTGGCTGGGGGTGGAGGGCCTACAGGCAGCGTCATGGGTGCTGGGAAACCACCACCCCAACCTCAAGTGCTCTCAGAGGACGCTCTGAGGGCAGGTCCAAGTGGCTTAGGGGCCTCCTTCCAGGGAGGGAGCACTGGAGAAAGGATCAAGGGGTGAGTGTGTTCGGGAGAAGGCAGCAGGGATGGAGGAAAAGGGGGAGGAGGGGGAGGCGGCGAGACCCTCTCCGTGCCAGGCCCTGTGCAGCCGAAGCCAACAGCAAGCCCAGGAGGCTGTGTCCCAGGGGGGCAGCCTCCGGTCACCCTCCTGTTTGCTGGCGCCAGCTGTTCAGGACCCAGCTGTTTAGGAGACAAGGACCCACTATTCGAGGGGCTGCTTATTGTTCTATACTGTCTAGAAGAACAGCTGAGCTGGGAAAAGCCACTCTGGGGATGCTGGAGAAGGGGGTCTTTGAGGACTGTAAGATCGCGTGAGCGTGTTGTGTGACTCAGCGGGGGAGAAGCTAGAGCAAGCCAGAGGCTGAGTTAGTAGAGGCAGAGCGTCTGCAAGAAGGGAGGAGATACCTTCCCCCTAAGAGTGAGTCGGGCCACACTCTGGTTCAGTCCAGGAGAGCGTCAGCTGGATAATGACTCGGGAGGGAGACTCAGCCCCTGACCTGCAGCGACTCAGGGAGGCCACCTCAACTCAGGGAGGCCACCTCGGCGCCTCGGGGCTGCGCTCCTGGCCGCAGTGTTAGAAGCAGGAGCCCGCTGGGCTATTTTTAACCCATCTGAGCCTTTTTCTCATCTGCAGCAGAATCAACCATCGCAGGCTCAAGGGGTCAGGGAGGGGATTAAGTGAGATGACGGTTTCCCCTTTGCTCTGCACATAGTAGGTCTGCAGGCTGTCACTGCGACGTGAGCCCTTGCACCCGGGCAGCGGGGTCATTTATCAGTCCTGCACAGGTGAAGCAGCCCCATCTGGGGTCCACTTGCTCCCTCTCCCTCCTAGCAGCCCAGGGCCCGCAGGTGAGGCCCTGCTCTCCATGGCTGGGAAGGGGGGGGGACTGGCGAGGGTTGGGCCGATTGTTCCAGAGTGGAAAGCCTGCTCTTCTTGTCCCCCCAAGTAACCCTCCCTCTGCCCACCCCAGCCACGGGCTCCCACCCACAGGCACCCCAGCACCCATGTCCCAGCCCACCCCTGCCATCTGAACTCCCACCCAGGCCTGGACACCACCTCTTCCTGCTCTCTGGCCCTGTAGCCCCACCTCTGAGCACCCCTCCCCCAAACAAGGTAACCCCCTTTCTCCCCACTCCCTCTGCATTTTGCCCAGAGCATCCGAGACCACCTACAGCTCCCTTCTGGCCAGTTAGGAGAGCCCCTGACCCAGCCCCGGCCCTGACCCTCCTCAGCTGTCTGGGTAGGTGCCCCCACCCACAGCCCCGGGCCTCCTGCTCCCCCAGACAGGCTCCGAGTCCCTGGCCTGTCGGGACCATTTCCTCAAATGCGCCAAGGGCAGCTCCATGCCCCTGAGTGCCGGCCCGGAGCGCGCGGTGGTGAGGGGGCAGAAGAAGGGCTGGCTGGAGGGTGCGGCCGGGGGTGGCGGGGGGGACTGGCAGGCCCTCAGCCCCTGCAGGGCTCCCTCCCTCCCCCTCTCCCAAAGGCCTGCGCAGCCTGGGCCTGCCTTCCCCTCCCACCCAGTCCAGCTGCTCTGCGGACGCCAGGATAGTGGCCTGGGGTGGGGCGGGACACGCACGTCCACACTCACACACACGCTCACTCGTGTTCACACACATTCACACACTCACACACTCATACAGACACACGTTCATTCACACACCCACTCACACATACACACTCATTCACACACACCCACTGCCACACCTATTTACATTCTCATACACTCTCATGCACACTCACACACACAGCTCCAAGCCAAACTGCCCCCGTCACCCCCTCCCTCCGCCCAGTACCCCGAGATGCCTGAGACAGAGCAGGGGTGCAGGGACTGTGATGTGAAGGGAGCCCCACCTGGTTCAGCCTGAGCCAGAGAACTTTCTGGGTCCTCTGACTCCACACCAGCTGGGCAGTGCGGCAACAGCCTCCCGGATTGCCTGCGGGGGTGTGCTGCCCGAGCACCCCAGACCTGGGAGGCATAGAAGGACCCCCATCCCCCGTCACCTGACAAGTGCAGGGAGGACCCTGAGACCCAGCCTGTTCCGGTCTCGCCTTGAATGTCATTTCCCACACGGCCCACCCGAAGGTGAAAAGTCCCAACATTCCCACCAGCCACCTGCTCCCCACCACGTCCACTCCAGGTGACAGCTGATGCAGGGACAGGGTGACGGCCGAAGTCCCCCCAGGTCTGAACAGAGCCACGCTCGCTGGCTCAATAGCATTTCCTTGACAGCCCAGAGAGTCTCAGGCTCAGGGACAGCTGTCTTGTAAGTGCCAGGCCCGGGCCCTCGTCTGCGGGACTAGGACACTGAGGCCCAGGAAGGGCGGGCAGCGGCCTGGGCACACGGCCGGCCATGCTCGGTCAAAAGGGACAGCTCCTCACTGTGACCTCACGGCGACCTTAGGAGGGATGGGTCCCTGGCCACTTTACAGAGGGGTCAAGTGCATTCCTCAAGGTCACACTGTCTGCGGAGAGAGGGCTGGAGGCCAGGGCTGGGATTCCCACACTTTCTGCTCTGCCCTCCCTGGGCCGGGCCAGGAGATCAGAGAGACAGAGCGGCAGGGCAGACAAAGAGGCACAGGAGCTCCGCGATGCATTATATAACTCCCCAGCCGGCCCCACCGCCCTGGGGTGCTCCAGGCAACGGGGAAGGCGCACCTCACACCCCCAGGGACCTGGCACTGCCGGGCTGGCCCCCAGCAGTCTGGGTTCTTTCCAAAGAGATAACAGTTGGAGGCGCCAGGACGCGCTGGCTCTCCCCACCCCCCTTGTCTTTTTTCCCTCTGGCTGAGTAACAAATACTAATACTAATAATGATAATAATAATTAGAAAAAATATAATCTGAAGACGCTTGGGGTCTGGTTGCCATGGCAACCTCTTGCGCTAATGAGCTTCGGAGGCCGCCTCCCTGCCACCCGGCCCCAGGCACGGGATCGATATTGATTCGGCCCCGGGAGACTGAGGCTCCGCGGGGCCACACGGCGGGGGTGGGGAGCGAGGGGCCAGCACTTGGCGGGGCCCTTCTGATCATCGGCGCCGCTTGGCTGGGACCCCTCCGCCCCCAAAACCGCGGGGTCCCCAGCGTGGTTCGGAACCTGTCCGGCGCGCACGGAGCTCCCGGCTCGCTGCGCTCGCGGGCTGGGATCTGGGAAGCCGGTCCCCGCCTCGGACGCGGATTCCGGTCCCAGCTACCGCGTCCCGACGCGATGCGCCCCGGCCCGCTCTCCGGATCCCGGCTGCGTTCTGCCAGGGTTCAGCGACCTCGACCTTGGTGAGGGCTGGCGCGGACCCCATGCCAGGGCACCGGCCGCCCGACAGGGCTCCTGCTCCCAGCCCTTCCCCTGGGCGTCCCCGGGCCCTTTCCGAAGCACCCTCCTTCCCACCGAACTCACCTCTCCCGGACACCCACCCCTCCCGCACCTCGGCGCGCCCGCACCCGGGCTCCCGAGCCGAAGACCCCGCCCCCCACTTGCCGGGACCCTCCTCTGCCCGGAGCTCCGCCCCGGGCCCCTTCCCAAAGCGCTGGGACCCTTCACCCGCCGCGCCCCTCCCCCGCCCGCCCGTCCGGGGCGCCTCTCACCTCGTGCTCGCCGCCCGCTCGCTCCTCGCTCCGCCGCCGGGAGCCGGCGCCCGCGGGAGCCGCCTGGTGGGGCGCGGGGCCGCCCACGCCCCGCGGTGCCCCCGCGGTGCCGCCGCCGCCGCCGCAACAGTTGTCCCTGCTCGGGGGCTCCGGGGTCGGCGCTGGGAAGGCGCCCGCTCCTAGGCGCGCGGGGCGCGGCGCGGCGCTCGGGCTTCGGCTCGGGCTGGGGCTCCGGCTCGCGGTCCGGCCGCCGGCGGCATGCCCCGCCGTCTGCCCGGCCGCCCGCCCGCCCGCGGCTACTGGGGGGCCGGTGCCGCCCGCCCGTCCGCCGGCCCCGCGCCCCGCGCCGCGCCCGCCTCCGCCTCCGCCGCCGCCGCCGCGCTCATGCTCGCCGGGCCCCGCGCTCGCCGCCGCGCCGCCGCCACTTCACTCTTTGCCGCTCGCTCCTCGCTCCTCGCCCTCTCTGCTGCCCCCTCTCCCGAGCTCGTGGCTGCCAGCGTCCTGCCCTGCCGCCGCCGCCGCCGAGCGCCGAGCTCCCCCTGCCTCCGCGCCCGAGGCGCCGCGCTCTCTCCTCTCTCTCTCTCTCTCTCTCTCTCTCTCTCTCTCTCTCTCTCTCCTCTCTCTCCCCTCCGCTCCCCCTTCTCTCTGCCTCCTTTCG
>PVIJ01008657.1:35515-62969 GCA_004024925.1 Scalopus aquaticus
CCTCCCACCCCCCAGGCCCTGATAGGTCACCCAGCGCTGCCAGGTACACTCACCTGCCTGTCTTGGCTGCCCCCCAACCCTCATTCTAGTGACTTAGGGGTTCCCCGTCCCTTCCTGCAGGAACATAGCCCCCAGGTGAACCCCCACCCTTATAGCTCCTCCAGCCCCTGCCACAGGAGGGCTGACCCAGGGACCCTGCAGGAGTCTCGGGGAGCCTCCCAGTGAGATCCCCAAGTTAGGGGCGCGGTCAGGGCCGGACCTTCCGTCACACTAGACCAGCTGTCCAGCGTCCCACCGGAAGCGCCCCGTTCCCGGCCCCTGAGGCTCCCCCCGGCTCCCACCTCTCCTGCCAGCCCACCTTCCTGCTGGCCCCCCCTTCCTGCTGGCCCCCCTTTTGACCCCTCACCTGCCTGACAAGGCTGCGCTACTTGGGCCAACCTGAGCGCACCCCTTGTCTCCCCACTTCCTCTGCAGCTGGCCTGTGTCCTCGTGGGATAAAGGTCATGCGTGGGGGGCTACAGCCCCTGTGAGGCCACATAGAGGGGTGGTGCTGAGGCTGGCTCCGGGGCTGCTTGGGGAGAGGCGCCGCTGGGGCTCTGGAGGGCAGATGGGTCCCCGTCTCTGCCCCGCGGGTCCCCCAGGTGTTGGGATCTGGCCTCGTCTCCAGGGACACTGGTGGGCTCCCGCCAGGCTGAGCCCTTCACCCCCTTTATTTAGTCCTCACGCAGCACTGGGTGGGGTCCCCCGTTTTACAGATGAGCAACCAGGGCTCAGAGCGCTTAGGGCACCTGTCACAGGGCCAGTCACGGGGAACCAGGGCTGGGTCCAGCTCTCCAGACTCTCCTGGGCGGCCCAGCCCGGGCCCAGCCTGAGGCTCCCCCAGGCACCGGCCTTTCCCTGGGTGACTCCATCCTCAGCAAGACGGACCTTTCCATAGGGTAGCCCAAGTTTAGGACAGCAGGGGGAGCTCCCCAAGACCCCAGCACTGACCGGTGCAGATGGCATTTCTGAGGCTATGTCCTGTGCCCCTTTCAAGGGTCCCAGAGGCGCTAGCTGGAGGATGGGGTGAGGCCTGAGCTGACCCCATAGGAATCCTGTCCTTGTGGGCTGCTGCCTCAGTTTCCCCATCTGTGACCCAGGTAGCTATGGTCTCCATTGGCTCCCATGGGCAGATATAGTTTGAGCAGCTGTTCTGGGCTGAACAATCTCCCCCGAGCGCCAGAGGCTGCCTGTGGGAACCGTCTCCAGGCGGTCCGCACCCGGGGTCCTGGCTGAGGGCAGGGACATGGGAACCGTGAACCCCTTAGCAGGGTGCCAGCCACAGGGGAAGCAGCGTGGCCCAGCAATGAAGCGCACGAATGTGGTGCGAGGTGACGCTGGACCCCCAGCTGGTGTGCTCCCAGGGGGTCGCCCCTCACGGACACCCACGGGACAAATGAGGCTCCTGAAGTGCTTCATTCAACACCTGCAGAACTTCTCTGGGGGCCAGAGTCACCTCAAGAAAACTGGGGGCGAGAGAGGCTAAGCAACTGTTGGAGGGGGCTCCCCATGTGTCCCAGGCAGAGACTGCGTCCCGGGCCCTCCGGCCGGCCCGGAGTGTGGTGCGTGTGCACGTGTGTGAGACACATGTGCATGGTGTGGTGTGTGCACGTGGTGCGTGTGCCGTGGATGTGGCACAGTGACAGGAGAGTGTGTGTGTGTGTGTGTGTGTGTGTGTGTGTGTGTGTGTGTGTCGGGTGTGTGCTGAGCCGACCCCAGCGGGGCCCCAGCGGCGGGGGCAGCTGGGCGGGGTGGGTCCTCTGGGTAGTCTGGGGCGGCCCAACCTGTGATCGCAAACTCGGCGGCTTCAACCACAGTTTGGGAGACCAGATCAAAATCCCATTTCGCTGGACGGAAGTCCCGGTGGGCTGGGGCCTCCGTGCAGGGCCTGGTGGCCCGAGCTGCCCGGTCCAGCTGCAGGAGCGGCCGCACCCTGCCGGCGGTCACTCCCTGCGGGCCGGCCTGTCCCTGTGTGTCCACGGGGCTGCTCCCCTCCCAGCCCCTGTGCCGGCCCCAGGCCCACAGTCCTCCGGGACAGCCTCATCTCCCATCTTGGGTGGTCCCACTGCCGGGGCCCCCTCCCCCTTCTTGCTCTTAAAGGTGACACTTTGGGGTCCGGGGACTGGGATGTTGCCTATCTCTGGGGGTGAGGGGCGTCCTCGGTCTCCCACACCTGTGGGCGTCCATGGAGGCGGGACGGGGCCCGAGGTCTGCTGGGAGAGCCAGGGGAGTAGCCGGCCGCCATTCCCAGGCCCCATTCCACAGACATCTGTTGGTTTCCAGTCTGGGCCGGGCAGTGGGGGGGTGGGGGCAGGGAAGGAGAGGGTACATGGGGCAGGACAGAGCACCCCGTTTCCAGTGCCTACTGTGTGCCCCCCTGCAGGGCATGCGCGCTCCCCACGCCTTGCATCGCCCCTATTTACTACTTCCCTGCCTTCGGGAGGCCTGCTCCCCCGCAAAAGCAGCTCTCACCCGGGCGGTCGGCGGGCGGGCGCGGGGCCTGGTGATGACTCACACGCTCTCCGCGGAGAGCAGCCTTTTCAAAGGGCTGGCTGGGGAGGAAGCTAAATTTAAAGCCACGTCAAAATTGCTGCCATTTAATTAGAAGTTGGGGGCACGAGGCGGTCCGCGCCCGGAGTCCTCCTGGCAAGGGAGGGAGGGGCTCGGAGACAGAGACCCCGGCAGGCAGGGGCGACCGGGGCAGGGATGGAGGCCTGCGGGGAGGAGACCAGCTGGCCCAGCCTCCACATCTTCTGCCCTTCCCTGGGGGCAGCCGCCCCCCTCCCCAGGGCCCCCCAGGGCCCTCCTTTCTCCTTGAGATCTTAGGGTTCCCACCCCAAGCTCCCATTTCCCATGCTTGAAATAGAAGGAACCGGGGCTGGGAGAGGTATTGGACACCCCCAAAGTCATACACGGAGGCTTTGGCCACGCCTGGGTTTGATCGGCAGCCGGGCCAGGGGCTGCTGTGTGGCCCTCGAGCTGCTGGGTCCCTCCTGTGAGTGGGTGGGCCGTGGGCGCCTCTATGCCTGTTTCCTCATCAACCCAAAGGGCGTGAGGGCCCTGGAGGCCACCGAGGGCCTCCCCTCTTGTCTACCCAGGAGGGAGGAGGCGGGAGCTGGGGCACGGCCGGGGCCCCCGGAGCAGGCGGCCTGCAGCCAGGCCCTGCTGGCCAGCCCTGTCCCTCCGCACGCAGGTGTCGGCCACGGCCCTCCCGCGCCCTTGCTGCTCCTGCTGTCCCCGGCACGTGCCCCAGCAGAGCCACAGCCTCCCCGAGGCGGCAGGGCTGGGTGGGCGGGCAGCAGGACAGGGCAATAGTCAGGGGCGCTGGCTCTGAAGGTGGCCCCACTGCAGCCCAGCCTCATTCTGCCCCTGTGCGAGCCGTGAGTCTTGACTGTGGCCTGAGGCGCGCACAGGTGCTCTGTGCAGAGGCCCCGGCCCCGTGCACCTGACAAACGGGGTTCAAATGCAGTGAGCTGGCCCCAGACCAGATGCCCGGCAGTGAGCCCCACAGCCCACAGCCCCACAGTGGGCGACTCCTGCCCTCCCCCCGGGAGATGACATTGTGTGGCCAAAGAGGGATGCAGCTGTGATAGGAGCCTGAGCTGTCAGGAGCTCCCCCGTGCCTCAACCCCCCAGCCCAGCCTGCAGCACAGAGGAAGTCAGAGGTGGCCAGACCTGTTGGGAGGGCTCTGGCATTTGGCTGGTGCTGAGAGGGAGGGGCTCAGGGCTGGGAGGTGAGAGCGGCCCCCATCAATACCCAGGAACAAACAGGAACCTCAGTCCTGCAGCCGCCAGGAGCTGCATTCCACCTGGTGCCTGGAAACTGCTCCCGGACCCCCCAGGACAGGCAGAAGCCTGAGCCCCTCCGAGGAGAACCCCCGTCCCACCAGGCAGCTGACCTGCAGACTGCAAGGTGGTCTCTCCTAAATCTGGGTTCATTTGCTGTGGAGCGAAAAGCCAGGCCGCTCAGCAGAACCAAACCCCCACTCCCCTCCGCTGCGGGGCCCGGGGCCCTGGCCCCTGGACCGTCAGGTGGTGTCTCAGCCCCAGGGGGCCCCTGAGACCCTCCGTGTTCTGATCCCCACCCCCACATCTCCTTCCCTGGTCCCCAGAGAGGCCCTGGGCAGTTTGCCCAGAGAGCGGCCCAGGCGCCTCACGGGCGGTGAGTCCCAGCTCCTCCCGGCTCTGTCCTCCGGCTCAGCCCTCCTGGGGGCTTCTGGCCCCTCAGCCGCCTCCTGGGGCTGCCTGTGGCTGTCGGGACTGTTGACCACCATTCGGCACGGCGCAAATCCCACATTTGAGAAAGTTCGAATTGGGACGAGACAAGCCCCGTCCACTTGGAGGGAGCCACTGGGAAGGGCCCTGCCCCCCACCTGGGGCAGCAGAGTGCAGCAGCAGGGACCCGTGGCCAGGGAGCCCGAGGTGCAGGGCTCACTGGCCCAGAGCTGGCACCCACTATGGGGCGCGGGGTGCCGGGCACAGTCTGCAGCCGGGGCCGTGGGCCGGGCAGATGGGGAGCAACGCCCACCGAGGTTCTCCACGCAGAGAAACGAGGGCCCCAGGGACCCGGGGTGCCAGGCCTGGCGTCTGGGCCTCCGCATCTGCCCGGGAGATGACCCACACTCGGGCAGCACCAGGCTCCGTCCTCACGGGCCTGTGGCCGTGACCGACCTGCCTGTGGTTTAGTGGTTTAGCAGAGCCAGGAGGGGCCGCGCCGGCACCAGCGGCAGGAGGCAGCACAGTGTGGGGGAGCTGGCCCCGGCGCGGCACAACGGACAGGACAGAGGCCAGCACAGGGGCTCTGCTGGGGAGGGAGAGGCCCCCAGCCAGCCGGCCGCACCCCAGCGCCTGGGCCTCGGCGTGTCCAGGCACGCGGACCCCGTGCCCGTATGGAGTGGGTTTGGACCCACCGCAGCTGGCAGACTTGCCGTCCTACCCGCGCCTCGCAGATGACGGGAATTAATATGATGCAAATTGGTGGGTAGGGCCGCACACCCCGAGAGCTCCAGGCCTAATTTCCACGCAGCCTGGCACAACAGCGGCAAGCCCGGATAATAACAACAGTGGTAATCGGGGTAATTGGCGTGTGCACTGCCTCTGGCTCCGCGGGCCACTCACCCGCTCACACCTCAGATGGGGGTGCCCAGAGGTCGTGCCGCGGCCCGGGGCGCACAGCTGGTGAGAGGCTGGCCAGGCAGAGGTCTGAGGACCCCCTTCGCGTGTCCGTTCTGTCGCTGGGTGGGAGGCCCCGTCTCGGAAACCTCCAGCGTGGGGTCCGGGGGGAAGGCTTTGCGCTATAGACCCATCTCTTTAAGTCCCCAAAGGCTCTGCGAGGCGGCCTGGGCCAGAACAGGGGTCTCGATGCAGAGCCGTGAGGCCTTGGATGAGGGACCTGCCTCCCTGAGGCGGAGAGCCACCTTTGCCCCCAAACAGGTTACAGGGACCTGGGGTGGGGGTTGCCTTCCCTTCCGGCTCCCCTTCCTGGGCTGGGGGTCAGCTCAGTACACGAACATGGGCTGAACCCAGGGCAGGTCTCTCACTTACTGGCAGCTCTGTGCCCACGTGCCAGTGGGTGACCCCTCACTACCGTCCAGCGGTTGCCGCTGTGCACCCCTATCCATAGACACAGAGGCCCAGAGAGGTTCAGTGACTTGCCCGGGGCCACACAGCTGAAAGCAACGAGCCAGAACTGAGCTTGCCTCTGCCCCAGGCGTGCGCTTGACCTCAGCGTCGCAAGAGCAGAGAGCTCTGGAATGGGCGCACCCCCCTGCCTCAGCTTCCCTGCCCCTCCTCCTTCCCGTGGGTCCTCTGCCTCAGTCGCTGGGAGGCTCTGGCCAACTCAGCCTGGTGCTGGCTCCCAGCAGCTCTGCCCGGCCTGGGGTGGCCGGCCCAGTCCCGTGCCGCGGGGTCCCAGGCGTCTTTGGTGCTGCTGCGGCCTCTCTGAACCGTGTGCACTGTTGAGTTTGGCCTCACAGGGCAACCTGTGTTTTTGCAAAATCTCATGTTTCCCAGGAGAGAATCACGGGACCCAGGGAAAGAGGAGCCTTTGCGGTGGGTTCCAGCGTGGTCTGAGTCTGCTCTGCTGGGCGCCCAGCGTGGGGACGCCGCAGCCCTGCCCGCCTGGCCGCCTGCCAGCCCCGCCTGCTCACCCATCCACTTCGGGGATGAATCAGAGGATCCGAGGGCTGCGGGCCCGGCAGGCGGGTGAGGAGGCTGGGGGTGCTGTGGCCACGGGCTGGGATGCCCCACAGGCCCTGGCGTCCCGGCTCCCTCGGCTGACCAGTGTCCTTTGGAAGAAGGACAAGGGGTTCCAGCTTCCTGAGCCCGGATCATGCACCCTGCTAGCCCTGGGGCTTGGCAAACTGCCTCATGAGCCCCAGCACCCCCTGTGGCAAGGCATCGTTGCTTTTGCACCATTTCCACTGAGGACAGGCAGATCAGAGAGGTTCAGTGCCTTGTCTAGGGTCACACAGCGGGAGCGTGAAACCTGGGCCAGCACCTCCGGTCAGCAAAGCTGAGTCCCGATCTCCCGTCCACAGGGACACTGGGGCCAGCGTGGGGACCTGCGTCGGGAGTGTGGGGAGAGTCTCGGGGAAGCCGGGGAGGGGGGATGTAGGGGCAGCTTGTAGGCTGGCTGTGGGCACCTCCCCAGAGGCTGAGGATCCAGAGATGCCCTCGACCAGCCCCATCCCAGACCTGCAGCGTGGCAGCCAGAGCAGGACGGCGTCGAGGCCACGCACGCTTGCTGCAGCTCACACCTTTCCCAGCACCAGGCTCGTGTGCTGCGCTAGCAGGGCCCAAGGCCTCCTGCTCCAGCCCCTTGGTCGCTCCTAGAGCCCCCTGGGGCCGCCACTCAGGCCTCAGCCTTCCTGCCTGGACACGTGCAGCAGCCAGCCGTCCCCCAAGTCCATCCTCTGACCCTGCCCCTCCTCCAGAGGGGAGCCGAAGGGACGTGTGTGAAGTCCAGACCAGCTGCGTTCCTCTCCCGCCCAAATCCTTCCACGGCTCCCCACTGCCTTTGGGACAAAGTCTGGATTCCACCTGTCTCCAGCGCTGCCACGGGGCCACCTGGCCTGCCCGGCTCTCACCTGTTCTGAATTTGCCCCTTTCCTGCCACTGGACCCTTCGGGAAATGCATCTCACGTTCCTTTACGGGTCTCTAAGCCACGTTTTCTGCACCTGGAAGCTTACTCTGAGCTTCCCCAGAGCCGGGTCATACGGGGCGATGCTGTCTGTTACTCCTGGGGCTCCCTGAGGGCCAGCTGGGTCTGCCCCTGCTTGGCAGCACCCATGTCGCAAGAGAGGGCCCAGCGTGAGCAGCCGAGCTCGAGAGGTGTGAGCAGGTCTCACGGCCGGGCCAGCGAGCCAGCCCCTCCCAGCCCCTGGGGCCCAGCCCGTCTGGCCACGTCTGTGACTTGGTTGGCACCGATATTTTGTTAATTAGCACATTTGGCACTTGCTTTGTGCCTTCCATCCCCAGCTCTCTGAGTGTGTCCCCAACTTTAATTAATTCTCCCCGCACCCCAAATAAGCTGCTCTTCCCACGGCAGTAATGATGTGTGAAGTCCTCTCCGCAGAGGTGCCGCCATCAGCCCGCCGTGCTGGGATCCTTTCTCCTCCACTCCCGGCCCTTTCCAGTTCTACCCCGGGCCCCCAGGTGGACTTAAGGCCTTCGTGTGGAATCTGGGTTTTTTTTATCGTGACTAGTGTAAAACTGCCTGGGCTTGCAACTTGGTTTTGTCACCAGAAAGAAAATAACGAGGTAATTTTTGCAGAGGTGACAGAGGCAACTGAGAGGGTAGAGGTGGAATGAAGCAGACTGGAGCCTAGCTTGTGAGAGCTGGTCGGGTGGACTGGGGTTGGGGAGAACCCTGGGATATCACAATTTAAATAGCTCCTCTCCTCCAGGAAGTCTTCCCTGATTACTTCAGTCTAACTGACCTCTTCTTCTTCCCTCTGGCCTTTAGATCAGAGACCCCTATTTAAAAGGTTGACCTGTCCTGCCCAATGACACAGGGGATCTTCAGGTCGCATTCAAGTTCCAGGTCTTTGCATCCTGGCCACGTTGGCAACTTGGCACTGATATTTTATTAATTAGCACATTTGGCATTTGCCTTGCACCTTCCATCCTCAGATGCATTCTGAGCAGAGGACTCAGCATTCAGTAGATGGGCACTTGAGGATGGGTGAGGGGTATGAAAACGAGTGAAAAGATGGTGGGAGGATGGATGGATGATGGATGATGGATGGATGGATGATGGTGGATGATGGATGATGGTGGGTGATGGATGGATGCATAGTTGGATGGGTGGGTTATTTGCCGTGGATAGATGAGTAGATGATAAGTGGGTGGGTGTGTGGATGATGGGTGGGGAAGTGACGATGGGGAGGATGATGGTGGGCGGGGTCACGGAAAGATGAATATGCAGGTGCATGGTCGGTAGCTAAAGAGCCTCACGGAGAGATGAATGAGGGCTGGGTTCGTGGGTTGGTGGGTCGATGGATGAGCGGTGGGCGTGCAAATGAGCGGATGGTGAACACGTGAGTGTGTGGATGACGGGGAGGATGATGGCAGGGTGGGGGTGGGGGTAAGTGGCTTCCTGTGGGGCTTGGATTTTTTTCCTGTCTGCCCCTACTCAGGGAAGCACATTTCCATTTATTAGACACCTCCTCAGGAATCTGGGGTCACCCCTGGTCTCCCCTTCCTCTTCCGCCCTGATCCTAGCACCTCTCAGAATTCTAACCGTCTACACCCCTGGCTTCAGACTCCACCACCCCTTGTTGGATCTGACCCTCAGCCCTCCTCTGCCTTCCTGACGCCTTCCCACGCCACAGCTAGGGGGCCCTCCCCCAAATAATATCCCAATCCTGTCGCCTACCTTCCCCAACCCCTCCCCCCCAGCACCCAAGGACACCCAACCCTCATAGCCCCCAGTTTCCTCCCTCACAGGCTCTTTCAAGCCCTAGGTCAACGCCCAGGTGATTCCTCTTCCGGAAGCCCGGCCGCTGCCCCCTCAGTGTCCACAAAGCTCCCCCGGGGCTGGCCGCACCCCCCCTTCAAGGCGCCCCGCGGCTCTCCAGCTGGGGCCGGAGCCCACCTGGCGCCAGCTGCCCTGCAGCCACCTCCCCGAGTGTCCAGAGGGACAGGCATGGCCGGCGGTTCCCGTGCTGGGCAGGGTGGGCGGCGTGGGCGGGCGTCTGGGGCTGACCCGCGGCCGGGCTGTCAAAACGGTCCACGACGATGACATTAACACAGCACCTGCCCCCCGCACCGGACAGCGTCGTCCTCAGAAACAGGACTGCGGTCACTTCACGGGCGCGCCCACTCAGCTCACGATATTCCTGGAGCCTCCCGCGGTCGGGCGCCCCGGCGCTGGGACACACCGGTGAGGACTGGCGCAGGGTCACAGCAACAGGACCAGCCCTCACCCGGCGCCCACCCGGCCTCTGACCACAGCGCGCCGCCGCCACGCCCAGGCCCCACCCGCCAGTCCGTGAGAACGTGAGTCACTTCTCTCTCGGGACAGGAGGGCGACCTTGCTGGTGGCCCCAGTGAGCTAAGAATAGCCTGGCAAGCCAACCCTCGGCCGCCGCCCACCCCAGCAGCAGCATGACAGACCCCTGCCCTGCGTGGTGCCCGCCAGCTGGGGGTGGGGGCCGGCAGGAGCACCCCCAGAGGGCAGAGGCTGCCGGCCTCACGGTGGCGTCTGGCCTGGAGGGTTTGGGGGTTTGGGTCCCGACTGCCACTCGCGGGGGTGACCTTCAGCCGCCACCTGGCCTCAGTTGACTGTTTCCCAGGGGACAAAATGGCCACTCCCTTGTTTCGGGACCTGGAGCCTGCTGGAGACCCCAACCCTGCCAGGGGACTCAGAGTGGGGGTCAGGCCCCTGCCTCTCGGGGTGCCGAGCTCTGCAGCCCTGGGTGGGGAAGCCGCCTCGGCCCTCTGTCAGACCCCCGCACCACCCGAGGCTGTGGGGCCCTGAGCTCGCAGCGCCAGTCAGACGGGTCTCTGCCCTTGGCCCTGCAGACTGAAGGGGGCTTGCCCCGGCCCAGGACATCTCCCCCGGCACCAGGGGGTCCTTGCCCCACCCCGGACGACCCCCATACCCAGCAGCCTCAGGGCGTCTTTCTAAAGCGGTGTCAGAGGGCCGGTTTCTGCATTACGGTCTCAGCTTAGAGCCCTCCCGCTGTGGCCTGGCGCGGGCTCACTCATCCCGGACGGAGTGGCGGGTGCTGCAGACGCAGCGGTGCCGGGGGGGGGGGGGGGGCTGGGCCCAGCTCGGTGATGACTCTGTCCCTCCCCTCCCCTCCCTGTCATCAGTGGCTGTGGGGTCTGGAATGTCCAGTCCAGATCTCTCTCCTGAGTGCCAAACCCAGGTCACGAAAGGCCCAGGCCCTGGTCCGTGATGGACCTCTGCATCCTGCAGCCCCCCCAAGTCCCTGGCTCCCTCTTTGAGGCACCCCTCCTGACGCCCCACCCGGCCCCCTCCCCTTCCCGGCACCCCTCGCCGTCCGGTATATGGGGACAGTGGACGGCGGCCTATCAGTGAGCAGTGGACAGGCGCAGGAGCTGGGCCAGGTGGGAGTTGGGACCAGGGCACTGGCACCCCATGTGCTGGGTCTGAGGACCAGGAGCTAACGTGGCCTGCTGGGGAGGCCTCCAGAGGAGCAGCGGCCCCAGCACAGCGCCCCCTGCTGGCCTGGCCTGGAGCCCGCCGGCGTCCAGCCTGGCCCCGGGGCCCTCCGGCTACTGACAACGGGTGAAACTGTGTCCCCCCAGGTCCGAAGGTTGGAACCCCCAACCCCAGTACCTAAGAATGGGGTACTTTATTGGAAAAGGGGGCTGCACTGGAGTAGGCGGGTCGTGCCCCAGAGACCCGAAGTCCTTTTAAAGGGGGATCTGACAGAGACGCACACAGAGCAGAGATGAGGGAGAGACATCTGCAAACCAGTGAACCCCAAAGACCACCAGCTGGGGGGTAGAACAGCCCCCTGGAGAGCCCTCAGGTGGAACCACCCCAGCCACATGCTGACAGGGACTCTGGGCTCGAGCCGGACATTCGGGCTGCTGTGGGTGCCCGCCTGTGGCGCTAGATCAGGGCCCCGGTCAGGGCACCAGCCTGGGCTCCAGCACACAGCCCCGCCCCGTGCCTGGGGTTCATGAAGGGCGCCGGAGCTGCCTCCCACGCCGGCACACGCGGCACAGACGCGTGGGGTGCACCTGCTCGTAGTACGGCTCCACAGCGTGGCGGCGGCCCTGCCTGGTTATTTTTACTGCTGTTATGATGAATAGTACTATTGTCATTTTAGCTGTCAGGTGCAGGTCTGAGCCTGCCACCTCCGCCCAGAGAGCCCCGCGCAGCCCGGCCCACCGCCCCACGCAGGCCCCGCAGGAGAGGGGGAGGTCCAGGCGCCTCCGTTTGGACTCGCCGCTGCCTCTGCGTCCAGCTTGTGTCCCCCTGCCTCCCAGGAAGGAGTGACAGCACAGCAGCCCCAAGGCAGCGGGGCCAGGGCCCGCCAGCGGGACCCCGGCGGGCTGCAGTGACCCTATCATGGAGCTAGAGGCTTTGGAAATAGGCATAAAAGGAAGGGAACCCCAGCACTGGGCCCCTGGCTCCCACACCCATTCTCTGGGTGACCTGCCCCCAGCCGTCGCTTCTGCTGGGTCTCCGTCCCACGAGGCCCCCCCAAGAGAGCACACGTTGTCCCCGCGGCTAACTGGTCGTCACCACAGCTACTGTCCCGCACGCGCTTCCAAGCCAAGCGGGCAGAGACGAGGGCGCTGGGGGCCGAGAGCTGCATTCCTGAGGATAGGCAAGACGCCCCCGTAAACACGTCAAGCAGTTCCCAGCTCCCTGCCCTGCTGCCCGCACCCTGCCGGGCCGGCCCGCCCGCCAATAGCTTCCCAGCTCTTTTATTCAATTTGGGCTCGGCTGGCCACCTGCCGTCCTTTCAGCCCCAGAATAGAGCAGTAAGTGGAGACGGAGCTGGCAGATGCCGCCCGCCACCTGGGATTCTGTTCTCCCCGTGGACGACAGACGAGCCCAGCGAGGTGGGCAGGCTGGGGGCCCCGTACGCGGGAGTGGGAAGGAGAGGGGCTGGCGCCCAGCACCTGCTCCGGCGTGCGTGCCCCCCTCATGCCTCACGGAGGAGGCGGAGGGGAGCGGGGAAGGGGGCACCAGGCGCAGGTGGGGTTCTGAACCCCCAGTTTGCTCTAGACCAAGATCCAGAGCGAGATTTCAGGGGTGAGCACTTCGGGAGCTCACAGGTGGGGCCTAGGAGGGTGTTACGGAGAAAAGCTGCTGACGACTCCAGCAAGGCGCCACTCGGGACTGTCAGAGGTGACTTCAATGCCAGATGCCGCCAAGACCCGGGACGGACACACCAGGGCACAGCCGGGGCCAAGGCGGGACCCACGGTGGGACCCACCCAGCGGAATCTGAGCCCATGTCCAGGGTGGGGTGAGGGGCTGGTGGGGGGGGACCCACTTCCACCCGCTTAGCAGGGTCCTTTGCTCGATTTGGACTCAGGGTCTTCAAGTGGCCCCCCAGGTCTCCTGGGGAGGTGGCCAGGCTCAGGGGCGTCCTGAGGGGCGGAAGTGAGGGGTGAAGTGTCTGGGGCCAGGAGGAAGGCAATTGGAGCCATGCTGGGACCCACCCCTGAGGCAGAGCCGCTGACCAGGTGGCCGTGCCCAAAGGCAGCTTCTGGGGCCCAGAGCGAGCCGTCCTTGTCTGGAGGCTGGGCTCCAGCAGGGTCCAGGCCCATGACCACACCCAGCCTCAGCCATGGCCAGACCGTTTCCCCGGGGGCAGCAGTAGGGCTTGGCTTGGGGGGGCTTCTGAGTGGGGGTTAGCGGGTGCACCCGGCAGGACGGGTGCCCCTTAAGTTCTGGAGTCGTGATGAATCCCCAACATACAGGTTGGAGTCCTAACCCTGAATCTCAGAACAAGGCTGTTTGGAGATGGGACCTTTCAAGGGGGACCAGGGGGCCGCGGGGGAGTTATGTCCTTATACAAAAAGATGGGGTCACAGACACAGAGCATGACCCGGGGCGAGGCCGTCTGCCAGCCCAGGAGAGCGGCTCAGAGGACCCGGCCTCCAGGACAGGGAGGGAGTGGGCCGCCCTTTGGGCCTGACGGGTGGGCTCTGTTATGGCGGCTGCTGGGGCAACAGTGTCCCCTTGGGGCCCAGCCAGCCCCCTCACAGCGCTGAGTCCACCGCTGCTTTTTACAACCAAGCCCTGTGTGGCCGCGGGGACGCCCCCGGACAGTTTTCTCAAGAAAGAAGGTCATGTCTGCCTTTTCAGGGTCACAGGTCACGTGGAGAAGTGAGCAGTGAGGGAAGCACGGGCGTGCAGGGGCCCCCGAAGGCGCTTCGCTCTCCGCAGAACCACGGGGGAGCTGAGCTGTCGGTGGTCACTGAGATCTGGCTTTGATCAGCACTTTTCAAGGCTTGTCGCCTCCATTTTCCTGTCATCCCCAGCAAGGTAAGTCCCTCATCCTGTGTCCCAGGCTAAAGAGCGTGGCCAGGGCGGCCCCTGAGCATGGAGACGGGCTTCGAAGAGAGCTCGGGAAGGGACGGGCCGCGGGTGGGGGAGGAAGACCCCGGCCTGGGGCGGGAGAGTGGGGTTCGTTCTCCCCAAGCGCCTTGGATGTGCCTCTCATCTTCCCCATCCGGCCAGCAGAAACATGTCAGCTGTCCAGTCTCTGGCCAGGCTGCCGGCCAGCTCCCTCCTGTGGGAAGCCCCCTCCCCGCTGGGCCAGGTTGTGGCACCCCGAAGGCCAGCACGGGGTCTCCCCTTCCCCCCCAGGCCCTAGCGCAGGCTCCACAAGGAAGATGACGGGCCGCCACGCACCACCCCACTGTGCGCCCTGCAGGCATAAACCAGGCCAGGCCCATCTCCCAGGCAGAGGCTGAGGCCCGAGAGGTGGAGGGACTTGCTGCCGGGATGGGCCCGGGGCCCGGCTGGCACACGTGGGCGCGGCCCCTGCCTCAGCACGCGGTTGTCGAGTGACCACCCGAGCCGGGGCTGTGGACGCAGAGTCAGTGCCTGCGCCTGGCCGGGCCCCTTTCCTCTGTGGAGAAGCAGGGCCCCTCTGTACCAGGAGGACGAGGTGCCAGAGGGTCACCCCAGATGGGCAGCGCCGGCCATGTGGGTCCTGGCTGTGTGGGCTTGGCTCCGCGGGGCAGGGGCAGGACGGCCGTCTGCTGTGGGTCTGCCGTGAGTGACCCGCGGGACAGGCCCAGGACGGCTCACCAGCCCCGCCTCCCCGCTCACCCTAGGGAGCCCGCAGCCCGGCGTGTGCACGGAAGGGCGCCCGCGTGTTGGGGGAAGGAGCAGCGGGCTGGCGTCCAGTGGCCGGGACAGCGCTGGCCAGGGAAGCCACCCAGCCCATCAGGAGGTTCCGCCAGGCGGGCTTGGCGGGGCCGCCTGGACAGCGCCCAGCAGTCCTCGGGGCGTTCCCGGAATCCCGTCTGGCTCCCCGGCCGACACTGCTTGCATCAGCCCTCCAGCTGGTCGCCAGCTCCCGGCTGGCCGCGAGTGGCCGCCCGTGTCCCGGGAGGGACGGGTGCGTGAGGATGCCCAGAGCCTTCCGCCCTGGGGGCCTCTTTACTTAGGCGGGCCTGGCCACTGCTCCCATCTCACAGATGGTGGAATGAGGCCAGGCCCAGGGCCTGACCAGGGCAGCAGGGCCAGCCGCCAGCAGAGGGCCAGCGCCTGCAGAGCCCACCCTGCCGGGCACCCCGCGGCGGCAGCTGGCCTCCCCCTGCAGGCGCTCACATCACCCTTCCTCGGGTGGGTTCACGGGACAGCTGACCCCACCACCCGGGACCCAGCCCTGGCCTAAGGGGGCAGTGGGTAGTACCCGGGCCAGGGAACGCCTTCTGAAGCAGCAGGAGGGAAGGGGGGGCTCCCATAGGCACCTCGCTCTGCAGAGGCACCGGTCTCCCCTCAGGCCCCAAGAATCCAGCTCATGGGCCCAGCCACAGGCCTGGAAGGCCGCCCCTGCCTCTGTGGGTATAATGGGGCTGGGCTCCACCAGGCCTCAAGCCAAGCCAGAGGTCAGCCTGGAGGATGGGCCTGGCTGTGATTTGCACGAGGTGTGACATATGCTGGAGCAGGGTGGGAGGGCTACCAAGCAGACCACCCCAAGCTCGGCAGTGGCCCCTGGGGACCTCCCGGGGCTATAGGACGAAAGGCCGCAGGGGTGGAGGGCAAGGCAGCTGTGCCAGGAGACAGGGGTCATCCTGTGGATAAACTCGCCCCTGGGGAAAGGGAGGGGATTGCCTACCGGAGAACCACAGACTGCGGGACCCTTGGGGAGGACCCTGAGTCTCTCCCTGCCGGTCCGGCCTCTCGTTTGGCCCCCGAGGCCAGGGGTCAGGAGGTGAGCAACACATTAGCAGTGGGGAGACGTGAGAGCTTCCATCTCTGAGAATCGGAATTCTCAGCGCTGAGACCCTGCGTGCATTGGGCTGGGGAGACCTCCGCCGGCCACAGCGGCTGCCTGGCCCCCAATAGCCACCGTCCATGACGCCTGGGGAAGGGCCAGCCCTCGGCCCTGCCCTCCCTCCCCTCCCAGCCTCTGGCACCTCAGCAGATCTCTGGGGACAGCTGCTGGCCTGAATCAGCTTGTGACCAGGGACTGGCGGAGCCCCCGAACTGCTTCGGGGAGCAGACACACGCATGAGGGGCTTCTCCTGAGGCTGCTGTGCTGCTGGCTCATCCCCCGGGCCCTTCAAGTGGCACCAGTTTCCAGGCCCACTTTCCAGGTGGGGCACAGAGGCTCAAGGGCGTCCCAAGGTCACACCGCAGAGCTGGGCTTGGTCCTGTGGATGGTGCCATCCAGGTCACGGCACTGTGGCATTGCGGGTCTGCTCCCCACCAGCCAGCGGCATTCTCTTAGCTAAAGGGTCTCCCCGGTGCCTCCTCCCTGGAGGAGGTTGGGAGGCCAGGCTGGCAGAGCAGGAGCCCTCCTGGGCTGCTCTGCCCAGATCTGCTGCCAAGTGATGCTCGGGCAAAGCTTGGCTGCTCCCCTCGCAGCCTCTGCCAAGCAGGCACGCAGCCCAGCACGTGTGTCCCCAAGAGCCTCCTGCCACTGTCCTGGCCTCTCCTGCCTCCGGGCCTCTGCCCGCTGCCCCTGCCTGGCTGATAGGAGAGGCCAAGAGGGGCGCGGGCACCTTTGCCCAGAGGCCTCCAGCCCTCTGCCACCCCGAGCTCTTGCTGCCCCACCAAGAGGGACACCTGGCAGGGGCAGGCGCCTTGCTCGAGCTGCCGGAGCCTCCACGTCTTGTGACGGCAGCCAGGCCTGGGCTTATTGCCCCATCCTGCCAGTAAGAGAAACTGAGGCTCCACAGGCGATTTGCCTGAGGGCACATCCCAAATGGGGGGGGCTGTAGCGGGACCCTCATGACCATTCAAGGATCACTCATGGGGCGCCAACTAGGTGGGGGCATGGTGCTAGCCAGGGTATGGGGGCACACGAGCTCTCTGTGGGGTTTTTGCCCTGGGCAGAGGGAAGGGGGCTGGGACACCAAGCCGTTGTCCCCGGTGATTGCACAGACAGTCACAAGTGTCTCATCCTCCGTGGCCCTCGGAGCTGGGCTGCCAGGGACCCAGAGATGGCAGACAAAGCACCCACCTGCGGTGGGAAGGTAGAGAGGGACACAAACAATGCCCACAGAGGTCAGGCTGTAACGGAGGCTGCCCAGGGCAGGGGAGGGGGAGGACTGGGGCGTGGGATCTGAGGAGGTCTGGGGCGTGGGATCTGTCGATCTGCAGGCTGCAGACACCAACCAGGTATAGGGGAGTGTGGGGCGTCTTGGGGTGCAGACACATTCATCACTGACTCCTGCTCTCCCCTGTAATATATCACCACCGCCTCAGCGCTCTCCAGCCGTCTGTTTCTGTGGCTACCAGCTGAGTTGGGACCAGCGTGACCGCTAGCCTGCCCTGTTTCCTGATCTCCTAGCAAGAAGAAAAGTGAGATAAAATGCTGGCAACATCTGTTTGAAGGTATGAGAGCTACAAAGGCCGCCAGGATGGTGGAGAAAGGTATAAAGATTTAAAAAAAGGAAGAAAACTGTCAGCATGTACAGATGACAGGATCGGTTATGATCCACAATCCAAAATGAATCTGTGGACAGTCTATTTGAATGCATTAAACTTTAGCGAGATCGCTGACCACGAGGCTCATGTGACCAAATCAATAGTATTTCTATGGACGTCCACAGATATTTAGGGAATGAGATTTTACAAAATCATTCGCAGTAACATCAAAAACACAAAGCACCCCATAATAAACCAACCAAAAGATGAGCAAGGCTTCTAAGGCGAGCGCCAGCATCTCCGTGAGAGAAATCAAATAAGACTGTTTAAGAAATGAAGGTGTACCATGTCCATGGATGAGGTGGGCGAGAGACCCAGCATTGGAAAGGCCGTAATTCGACCCAAGTTGACCTGCACATTAAATAATATCACAATCCAAAGTCCAGCAGGCCACGTGTGTGTGTGTGTGTGTGTGTGTGTGTGTGTGTGTGTGTGTGTGTGAAGTGACAAGCTGATCCTAAACTTCATGCGAAAATGAAAAGAACCTTTAACATTCAACACCGTCTCAGGAACAAAGAACAAAATGGTGCTCACAGCTCCGACCTCAAGACTCACTGGCCAGTCAAAACCAACATCCACATGTGCGTGGCGACAGCTTGGAGGTCAGGGAGGCGGGAGAATGCCCAGGGGGGTCGGCGGGTGTGACTGGGCCGGGCAGGTGGGCTGAGCAGAGTGGTGCTGTGCAGGGCACAGTGCTGAACGTTTTCCAAGCACCCCATTTTTGGAGCCCCAGTTTAGCTCTGCAAAGTCTACGGCTCCATTTTACAGAAAAGGAAACAGACGGAAACGGAGCTGCTTGCCACACGTCCCGCTGGGGGTGACACAAGCCTCTGTCCTGGGCTCCAGGGTCAGAGAGGGGCGGGAGGGGCAGCTGGGCGGGCACGCAGGGCACATCCTGGGACGGGATCCCCAGCAAGGCTGCGTGGGTCTCTGGGCCGATGCCTCCTTCCGCCTTCTGCACCTCCACGGCCCAGATGTTCTCTGTTTACAAGCAGCTCAGTTTCTGGGGGGGGCCTGGGAAGGACGGGGGCGTGCGGCGGGTGGCACAGCAGCATGTTGAGGACTATAACCCGGGCATCTCCACACCCCGATGCTGAAGGTCAGCCAGTGCTCAAAAGGCAAAATTTAAATTCTCGGCAAATTGGGAGCATTCTTGATTGTCCAGCTATTTCCTTTCATGCCAGAAGAAAGCTCCAGATGCTGGCTGCAAAAATGTCCTCTCCTCTCCCTCCTCTCTGCACTCCAGGGTCACACAGGGCCCTGGAGCAGAGCAGCCGGGAGCCTGGGAATGAAGAGCGACTGTAGGTCTGGGGTAAGGGGAGGGGGTGGCCCCCAGAACCCCAGTTGGCAAGGGATGGAGACAGCAAATCCCGGCTGGTCTGCCCTGAGCCTGTTTAATCTGAAAGCACCCTTGCCTCAGTTTTCTCTTCCAGTAAATGGGGGCGTCACCCCCCTTACTGGACTCTTGTGCAAGAATGGCCATGAGTCAGTGCACCCCTGGACCCCCACCAGGGCGCCCTGTGGTCTCGGGCAAGCGTCTCGCTCCCCTGCCGGGTCTCAGTGTCCTCGGCAGTAACGTGGCGTCTGCATGGAATGGGGGGCTCCAGGAGTCAGCATGTGAGCTGCTTGGCAGGGGGGTGGGGGGGCCAGGCAGAGGGGTGCCAGCTTGCTGACCGAAGGGATGTTCCGAGGAGGGAGGAGCCCACAGGTACCGCACAGAATGCGGCCTCCAGCCCCCCAAACACGCAGTGACGCCGGCGACGGAGCAGGCCAGAGACAGACAGGGAGAGGCCACCTCAGGCGTGACATCCTGAGCCCACACGGTGGGCAGTCGACAGCTGGGCCACAAAGACCGTGGACAATGGTGACCGCCCGTCACGGGGCAGGTGGGCCTCAGCTTCGAGTGGAGCAGGGCCCCCGCCCCCGCCCCCGAGAAGTGAGAGACGGTTTGGTACAGCGGATGAGCCTCCAGGCCACTGTGCCTCAGTTTCTCCACTGAGATCGGGATGAGGGCAGCCTCCCGTCACAGCCCGTGGACAGCGTCCAGGCAAGACGCAGGCCACCGCCAGGGCTGAGCGCCCTCTGCAGAGGCACAGGGCGCAGTGAGAATGCCCGTCACCCGCTGCAGGGCCTTCCCCCCCTCCCCCGCCTCCCCCGCCTCCTCTCCATGCACAGGTGGGGGCCGGGGTGGGAGCAGGTGCCGGCTTGGGCTGCTCAGGCATTAGTCCTGTCCCTGATCTCAATTATCATTCCTAGACCGCAGGGCGGCTTTATGGAGTGGAAAAAATCCATTAAGGTTTTTAAAGCAAAGCTCAAGACATAATCACCTCATTGCCAGGGTCTTCACACGCGGCAGGTGGCCCCTCCCCTGGCTGGGTGCAGGTGGGGCCCCAGGTAGCCGGGTGCCTGCTGCCAACTTTAGGTGGCAACAGCCCAAGTGATTTCCAGGAGGCCTTTTCTGGAGCCATCGGCCCCAGACTGCTCAGGCCGCTCCTGGCTTGTCCACCCCCCACTTTGTCTTCCTTCTGCTGAAATCTCCAAGGTCATAGTGCCCTCCTGTGACGCGGCCCTGTCACCTCTGGCCAGTGTCTGCTGACTCCCAGACCGCGCTGGGCCCTCATTGGGCGTCCTGGGCTGGACCCCACTCTGCTGACTTCCCAGCAGGGCACCTAACTTCCTGAGCCGTGTCCTCAGCTGTATAAAAGGAACCGTGGCCCCGAGAGGTGGTGGGGGCGAGGGACCTCCAGGCCACACCACCCCATCCCTCGCTGGAGCCCTGGCCTTGCCTCCTCCTTGGCTGGACTCCATTCAGGGTGCCCTCTTCCAGGAAGTCCTCCCTGATTACCCAGCACAGCCCCTGGGAACACAGGATGTTGATTTTCCTGCCTCCCTGCAGAGAGTGAGCGCCCCCTAGAGGGCAGGACCCAAATCTAGACTCTCAAACCCACACAGGCCCAGGACACAAAAAGGTGGATGTGAAATGGCATCTAGAAGCTTCTGACACGGCTCCGAACACATCCAAGTCCCGGACGGCCTTGGGCCTGCCTCCTGGCCTGGATGCGAGACCCCTGCCGTTGGCTCTAAGAGGCTCTTTCAGGCCCTCCCATGCCCCCACCCCCTACCTTGACCACCTGTACCAGCCCCCAGCTTCCTGCTGCAGCCTTCGCTCAGGCTGGCCCTCCCCTTCCCTCTGCCTGTAGACATTCTCCCTTACAGACCCCATCACATGTCACCTCCTCCCTGCAGCCTCCCAGGCTGCTCCCTGCCTGCGCCTAGAATTACTCCCCCTTCTGTTTGCTCCCTGGCCCAGAACTCCTGCCTCAGTCCTGAGCTGGGGCACTTTGCTGGTGGGCGCAAGGCCAGGAGGGAAGGCAGGAACAGAGGCTGAAATCCAGGGTGTCCCAATGCCGCACCCGAAATACCCGCAGATGTCTGGTGGGAGACACAGGCCAGCGGTGGCTGAGGCTCACAGAGCAGAGCGGGCGAGCCAGGGCCTGTGCCCACAGGCCGGCCCCTAGCTGCCCACGCCTGCAGGCTGGTGGGAGCCCACAGAGGCCCTGGGGAGAGATAATGAGCAGTTGCCGGAAATGAACGGGGACTAGGGCACCCCCAGTTGCCCCAGTTGCTGTGCTTACTCGTTTCCCAGGGCTCTAGGCCAGCGAGCTGGGGAGGGCGGTTGACCCCCAATTTCCACTGGGACAGCTCCTCTGAGGGGCCAGGTGATGGGAGGCCCGTCATCCCCGGGGCCACGAACTCCCCATTGGCATGGGGCGCCCCTCACCCCTGGCCTGCATCTCGTCATGTCTCCTTTGGGGCTTAGCGTAGGCGTCTACCCCGCTCTCCCTCACTAGAACGCGAGGTCCCGGCGGGCCGGAGTCTGGTGTCCTGTGCCTCGTGTGGTCACCAGAACAATGGGCCAGCGGTGCCCACGGCAAACCCTGCAAGCCCAGAACGCATTAGAGGGGACTTCACACATGTGAAGGCAGAACCTCGGGGGGCAGATTATCCTGGGGTGTCCAAGTGGGCGCAGTTTAATCACGTGTGTCCCTAAAAGCGGAGACCCTCCCTGGCGGTGGGTCAGGGCACAGGAGGCCTCGCCCTCACTCCTGGCGTGGAGGATGAAGGAGACCGTGAGCCAGGGAGGCAGTGCTCCCGGAAGTCCTCCCCACAGCCTGTAGGCCTCGGCCCTGCAGTGTCGAGGACCTGGGCCCCACCGCTCCGGAACGCACAGGGACGCGTCCTCCTCCAAGACAGCGGCTGAGGAGCTCGGCCTGGTCTTAGCCCACCAAGACCTCCGGGACTGTATGAGGAGAGACTGTGATCTCACCCCCAAGCCTGTGGTCCAGGATACACGATAGAAAATGAACGCACGGCTAAGTCCACAGCTCCTGGCCCAGAGTAGGGGACCCATGTTTCTGGCTGATGCTAACAGCCCCCCAGATGGGATACCCTCCCCCAAGCCCAGGGAGCCAGTTCCTGGAGGTGACCGGTCAGTGAGGACAGGGGTGGGGCACAGACCCCCACCAAACCATCCCACAGGATGGCAGGAAGTTCCTGGCGGGGGGAGCAGCATCAACCAAGGCGTGCAGGAGTCCAGTGGACTCTTGGGGTGCCGAGGGCACAGGATCCCCTCAGGGGAGAGGCTGGGGTGAGGTAGCTGAACAGAAGGAACATGGACCTTTGTTGGAGCACAAGAGTGCTCCAGAGTGTCCAGAGGGAGACTGAGACGCATGGGCACATTTGGGCTTGGGAAGCTCTGCCCAGCACCTGCGAGGGGCTTTGGGCCCTGCCCTGCACCTGGCAGGTGCTTCTGGGGGAGCCTGGCCGGCCTCTCTAAGACAGGTGGGGAGAGGTGAGCCCCGAGAAGGCTCAGCAGGGACCTGGGAAGGGCAGGAGGCCCCAGCTTCACCCTGGGGAGGGCCAAGGTGGCCCCCAAAGGAGCTGGCCGCGCCCGCCTGGCAGCACCTCCCCCGAGGCATCTGAAACTGTTCTTGATTAAAAACAGCCGCCAAGGAGGCAGCAGACACCGACAGCCCTCCCTGCACCGGATCAGCTGCCAGGAGCGTAATGATTTTCATTAATACCATCAGCTTTCCTAAAACTTGATTATAATTACTCTCCAGCCCACACTCCCCTCTGCGGAGTGATGCTGAGTGGAACGTGCATTCATCAAATCAGCCGATCACATCCGGATGCTGATGGCCTGAGCCTGTGCTGCGGCCAGCAGGGGAGGCCGGGGTGGCCGGCGCCCCTCCCGGGCAGGACAGCCGCAGGGATGGGGGAGGAGGGCGCCACAGGCCCAGGGCTGCCCCAGGCCTCCGCTCCAGGCCCCGGCCCAGGGTCACCTGCTGGGCCCTCTCAGCGGCTCTAGACGCAGGAAGAGTTTGCATTTTCAGGCACGCTGCAGCTGTGACTCAGAGAGGGCAGGTGACTTGCTGAAGGTTGCACAGCACCCTGGCAGTCAGTGTTATTTTTATTTTCTTTATTTCTTTATTTTCCTTAAACCAGGTGTGGTGGCCCCTGGCTAGCTTTTTTCTGTCCCCACGGGAAGCGGGTGGGGAGGGGCGTGTCCTGGCTGGGAGGGGTAGGGGAGGGCGGACGGAAGGCATGGGCCGAGGCTCTTCCTTCTGCACAAGCATGATTGTGTCATTCGGGGCTCCCTGGTGCCCAGCTCACATCCTCCCCATGTCCCGCGAACACCATCTCTGCAGCCCTGGCTGTATTTCCCCAAAGCCCCTGCTCACACCGGACAGGACACTGGGGGGCTATTGGGGTGGGGCCTTCTGACCCACTTTTCTCGTGTTAACCAGAGTTGCAGACATTCGCGCGAACTTTGACTCCACGAACCCCAGGCAGCCCTGGGTGCTGCGTGGCGCCAGAGAAGCTGGGGAGAAACCTGAATGCTCAGCCGGATCACAAGCAGGGCTCAGGGGGCTGCCGGGCGTCCTGGACAGGGAAGGACTCAGGCCGGGCTGGCAGAACAGCACAGAGCCGGGAGACCAGAGGACAGGACGCCCCGCCAGTCTGCAGCCCGCGGGGAGAGGAGTCCGAGTTTGGGGAGCAGGAAGAGACGCCCCCGCCCCCCACCAGCTGCAACAAGAAGCCGCTTCCCGGTGGAGCAGCTGGAGGTTGGGGCCAGACTGATGATGGCAAAACACCACACCTGGTGCCATCCCGGAGCACGCGAGCGAGAGAAAGCACCGGAAGCTGCCGCGGCGCAGACCGCGCACGGGGAGCTGGCCGGCCGGCTTCTCCCGCACGGCCTCGGTACGGACGGTGGGCCACTTCAGGCCCCAAGGGAGAGGCTCTGGACACTGCTCAGCCCGCGATGGGCCGTCCCGGGCCTGCAAGCAACACAGAACCCGTGGCCGGCCGCCCCGTCCTGCCCGAACAGCTGCGGGCACCCCGCACGCCACAGAGCAGCCCCAGCGGCGGCGGCGGGGGCCAGGCGGGGACCCCGAGGCCCCGGGGCGCACGGGCCAGCAGGGGCAGGGGCCACGGGACCTGGCCCTCGGGCACACGTCCGGGCTGCGGTGCCGACCCCGTCTCGGGCCCCGACGTTACACGACGCTGACGTGTGGCCTGTTCACGGACTCCCGGCGCGGAGAGCCGCCCGGCGGATGGAGCCCGGATGGCGCGGCGGCAAAGCTCGGCCGGGTCGCGGATCCCTCACCCGAGGACGCGCTGCGGAAGGAGGGGGAGGGGGCTCGGCCTTAGTGCCCCCGAGTTGGCAGAACTGAGAGGGGCCTGCGCTCTTGGCTCCAGAGACTGCCTGGCGCCGCGCAGGGCCAGAGCTGCGGCTGTGAGCGGGAGAAAATGCGCCCCCTCTCACCGAGGGAGCGCGGCGGGCTCGGGCTCTTTGACGCCCCCGGCCTCTGCGGCCACCCCCTGCGGCCTGCAAGCCTCCCGGTGTCACTGCCCACGCGAAGACGCGCTGCTGCAAGAGGGACGGGCCGCCTGAGCACGGGCGCCTGTGACCGTGGACGCCGGCCGGGCCACCAGAGCGCAGGGGCGCGCGCCCGCACAGACGGGCCGGATGGCGGGCAGGTAAGGGGAGGTGCGCTGGGACGCGGACGGCTGCCCCCCCCCCCCCCGCCTGCTGCTGGGGGCCGGTGCCCTGACTGGGTACCAAAGCCGCGCCAGAGATTCTGCAGGCGCCAAGACCCGCTCTCCGTCCACCCGAATCAACCAAGGGGGTCCCGGCTGGGGTCGCTTGCCCCACAGTTGGCCAGAAACCCACCCACGAGGGGGAGGAACGCCAGGGGGACCCAGAGCCCCCGGGGCCTCAGGCGGAGAGCTGGGGGGCGCTCCAAATGGGCGTGCAGGCCTGCGGAAGGGGGGACGGACAGCAAGCGGAGCCGCGGCTGACTGCCTGGAGCAGCCCTGTGGGGCCAGGCTGGGGCCACCAGGGAAGCCAGTAAGGCTGGGGGGACGGGCTGGAGGGCGAGGTGGGTGCGGCGCCACTGGGGCCAGGGGGCACGAGTGCCCGGAGGCCACTGTGGGGTCTGGCTTGACACTCTGTGCCCTGGGTGTGTGGGGGCCCGGCTCGGCCTGACAGGAATGGCAGACAGAGGGGAGGTGATGCGGGTGGGGGTGTCCCCGCTGTAATCACCAGCCAATCAGAGCCCCGCTGGGGGAGAAATCAGCCGGCTGGGGGGGCCGGGAGGAGGGCTTGCGTGGGCGGGCTTCAGAGGGGAGCCAGCAGACACTGCGAAGTGGGTAAGGACGCGGTGCAAGCGTGTTATTTAAACTTCCAAAAGGAAGCGGGGCTGGAAAAGCCGAAGCTGGAAGGGAGGGGGTGGGGGAGGGGGCAGGGGGCGGCCCCTGGCTCCTCACCACGGTGTTTCCCCAGATTCAACGCGTCACCGTAACCATGTGCCTCTGCGCTTTTCTTGATTAAAGGTGGGGTGAGACTAGAAAGAAATGGGGTCCTCTTCCCAGAGGGGCTCACAGAGGAGTGGCCGCGTGGTGGGGCAGGGAGGGCGAGCCTGGTGGGGCGGGGGCAGCAAGAGCACCCCCCAGGCTGCAGGGGGCGCTGCGGGGCCTTGGGGTGTGGCAGGAGGGGCCGGTGCCTTTGGCCATTCGGTGGCCGCGCCCCGCGCAGCTGTGTGACTCCCTGCGATGCCGGCGACGGCCGCACTGGGCTCTGGGCCAAGCAGGATGCCGGGTTTTCTCGTTTACTACACACCACAAACCCGCGCGATTTTGCCCACTTTACCCTCGAGGAAACTGAGGCCCAAGGAGGTAAACTAGCCCTCCTGGAGCGCCCGGAGCCGACAACGAGGGCGGCTTGTCATCACCCTGAGCCGTGCAGGTGGCCCAGGTGCTCAGCAGGCCCGCCAGCCCCCCGGGCCTGCACCCAGGCCAGAACGGGGGGGCCGGGGCCAGGGGCAGAGGCGGTCATCTGCCAACCCCCGGCCCTGCTCGGCAGGGGACTCGGGCTGACAGCGCCGCGGGGTCCCCATTCCCCTCCGGCACTTCGCAGCTGTGCTGCCCCAGGCAGGGTCGCAGCCTCTGAGCCCCAGGGGCCGTCTGATGCCCGGATGTTCCTGTGGGGGGCGGCACAGACTGCAGAGGCAGCCGGGCCTGGCACCAGCAGGGGGAGTGGGGACGGTGACAGCGGTTAAGCATCAGTGCCCCCGCTAGCTGGGGCCCTGACCCAGAACCCAGGGGCTCCCGACCCTGCTGCTGAGGCCGTGTGGCAGGCTGCGAGAGGACTCAGGGAGGCTGCCGTGTACACTGTAGGATGCCTGCACATTGAGATGCTGTGCACACTGTAGAGTGCTGTGCACACTGAGATGCTGTGCATACTGTAGGGTGCCTGCACACTGTAGGGTGCTGTGTATATTGTAGGGTGCTGTGTATACTGTAGGGTGCTGTGCATACTATAGGGTACTGTGCACAGTGTAGGGTGCTGTGCACACTGAGATGCTGTGCATACTGTAGGGTGCTCTGCACACTGAGATGCTGTGCATACTGTAGGGTGCTGTGTACACTTTGAGATGCCAGGAGCCCTCATTGTCATCTCTCTTTGATCGTCTGGGGTCCCTGCTGCAGACGCCCATGGGGAGGCTGTCCCTTCAAGTAGGGGCGGCCCATCTCCAGGGGAGCCTGGCTCCAGACTCAAACCCCAAGAGCTCAGCAGGGGAAACTGAGGCACTCCGGCCAAGGGGGAGGATCATGGTCTCTGCCCTACCCTGGAAGCAGGACCCCTACCTGTGGGCAGTGTCCAGAACTGCAGGGGTGCGCAGACACCCACAGTGGCTCGCGGGCACTGTGCAGGCCCGGAGGGCCCTGGGCAGGGAAGCCCTAGGTTCCAACAAAGTGATGGAACCCAAAGGGACCCCTGGCCCGTGGCCCCATCTCCACACCCTCTGCCGCCCCCTCCCCTCCAGCCCTCGCCACCTCTGGCTCCCTCCCCCCACGCCCAGCTCACCCCGCTGCCCCTTGGCCTCGATGGCCATCAGGCCCCTTCGGCCCCACCCGTGCCGGCTCGCATCCCACCCCTCCTCTCTCAGCCTGCCCTGACCCAGCTCTGCTGCTCACCAGCCAGCGTTCCCAGCAGCCCCCGACCCTGGCCCTGCCCATGGTGGCCCACCGGACACTCAGGGCACAGGGAGAGGCTCCCCACGGGCCGGCGGCCAGCGCGAGGACGCCTTTCTCCCGCCACCGCCTTCATGCTATTCCTCTTTCATGTTCAAGTGCCGGCTTTTAAACGTGGACTCTGTTCCTTCCTTTTTTAGAGCTGGTGATTGCGTGGAAGGAGAGCAGGGAAGGGCAGGGGCCTGAACTTTCCGCCCACCCTGCCCAGCGGCCTCTCCCCTCCCCACACGCCTGGGGGTCCCCCCTCCCGCCTCCCCCAGGCTCCCGGGTGCACAGGCTGGCATCTTTCTGCAGGATGATGGGTAGGGGGAGCGTGGCCCCATTTTACAGGTGGATAAACCAAGGCTTGTGGGGACTGAGGGGGGTGCCCCAGGCTCTGTGCAGGAGCCCCAGAAGCCTAAATGCAGCCTCCCACCTCCCTGGAGGGTAGGCAGGGCAGGCCCTTGGACAAACACCCCTGTGCCCTGTCCTCAAGTGTTCCCTCTGCCTGGGGCTGTGCAATCTCCAGTGACAAAGGAGTATTTAAGTGGGAAAAATCGCCCTCTCCTTGGGGTTTTGAACTGCTAGTATTTAAATGCCTGCGTGGCTCAAGGGCACTTGGGTGGTTTGTTGGGGGTTTGTGCATTAACTTGCACTGGAGTGCTTGGGGGTGACCTTTTACGCCACTGGCTCCTCTTCATAGGGGGGTGGTAATTGTCCAGC